>JFHB01000176.1:0-65907 GCA_000729835.1 Atkinsonella hypoxylon
TTTTTTTTTTTTTTTTTTTCGGAATTACCTGGACCCACGGCACCTATCTACCTAGGTACCTAGGTATCTGATAGGTAGGGACCTAGGTACATAGGAACATCTATTTAGGTACCTGTCGTACGAGGTACTCGAACTCATCACACTACATCATGCCGGGATAGCAATGCGTAGGAAATTTCGGGTAATTAGTAGGTCTGATGTCTTTGCCGCAAAGCACTCTTCTTTCTTTTGTTGCTTTGTTTTACCCAATCGACACCCCGGCCGTCAGTATGTATGCTTCAAAGCCAAGAGTGATCTGCGGAATGTCTGACGTCTACAACCGTTATCTGTCCTCGGCCTTCCAGCAGCGCCCCAAACCGGTCAATGACTGCATGAAAGCTTCTGGCGAATCGTCAATGCAGTACCCTGCGCGTACGGAGCAACGCGGCTCGATTCCTGAGACCATGGGTAATACCTGCCAAGCCTCTACCTTGTCGCTGAAGCTTTGACACAAATCCTAATTTTCTTCATCATGGCGGCAAGTTGTGCTACCCCAGAATACCAGCCTCAATTCCATCGCAATGCAACTGATGTAACACAAGCGCCGCCGTCGGTATCGAATCGAAAGCTATCTCCTTAGAAACGATAAGGCCCGGGTACTTTCGTGACCCATAGCCTGCCTGGCTCGTGCGCGAAAGCTTGAGCTCCTTCCAGTTGCCGCTATAACTAAATAGAGGACTCAATGTAAGTTTTTTATATGATCGCTGATGCTTATTTTGTAGTGTAGATTAGGGGTCATCTGGAAAGAGATAAGATAAGAGTGGCGTGTGTGGGCCGGGCTCATCCACCTGCGGGACACCAAATTCGGTTAGCGAGCGGCGTGGCGGGTGGACCTATCAAGTGCCTATCAGCTTTTGATTGGCCGAATTGAATCTGTGTTGCCAGTACTAGTAATCTACCTACAGTGGGTCCAGGTAATTCAAAAAAAAGCCCAACACAGCGTAGGTATCGCGAAATCTGCAGGAAACTTTATACAGTGTTTACGATGCGAATTTTACAGTAATTAAGTTAGAATGTAATTGAAGGATTCTTTAGTTAATTCTATATTAACTAGTATTGCTAATACTTAGTGTACCACCCGTCTGCGTTAATAACGGCCTTGGCATCGATTGACGCGATGTGGATATCTACAAAAATACGATGGATATTTTTCGGAATTACCTGGGACCCACTGTACCTATGATTATTACGCAGCGCCTAACACGGCTATACCGAATTCGGTGTCCCGCACTTGGACGAACCCGGCTCGAACTGACATTTATCTTGGTCTAGGTAGAACTTGGAAGATCTTGTAAGTTGTTGATTTACATTATCTATCTTTTTGCCCATTTGGGCCATCAATACTGCAATCCACATAAGCCAACCGACAGACTGCTGAACTATCTAGCTGACTCGGAACGTTCATTCTGTCCACCGCTGCCCGTGGCAATCTGGCTCTGTAAAAGACATCGAAGCGACCCATGGAATTTCCCCAGCACTATACCGTTGTAACGGCAAACTATAAGGCATTCGTAATCCTATCAAGCCTGTATCAGGAATTCCTGCATCGGAAGTTGGGTTAGGAAAATCAGACCGAAATGTTCCTACCATAGACGCGTTCTCATCAAGAAGTTCCGGCCACACCAGTACACCAAGTTCCCAGGAAGCAATTCTTATCTCTCCCGTGGGCTTCGCGGTCTCGCCCCATGCTTGCTTGGAAATATTAGCAGATGTGAGCATAGCCCAGTCTATAGATTTGTTTTCATTATAGCGTATATAAGTTTTGATGTGTGGCGCCGCACGATTCCTTCCGCTGTTCTGAACGTCGACATTTGGAGGGATAACTGTCTCGTTAGAAGGAGGGAAAAAAAAAATTTCGGACAGAGGATCCGCAAGCTTACCGACTCCGTGTTCACTATCATTGGCCCAGTGATAAAAAATTGGTTGCAGGTAGCTTAGTTGCTGCGCTTGCTGAGTAGATTGGATTCTGGTGTGGATGGACCCGCCTGAGGCATATCCATCAAGAGATCTTCTGATTTCGTCTGGGGTAGTGAATACAATCTTGAAAGCTGGTCGTTGCATCATATTATTCTGACAACAGGCCAGAGAGTCAAATAGTGTCTTTTGGAGCCATGTGTCCTTTCCACCTAAGGTCGCAATGGATGAGATCTGGACGACGATTTCTGCGCTACCTTCTTGACATTTTAGGGCCTTGAGATATCTTTTTGCTGCAGGCCACCCGAATGGCGTGCATGAAAGGTCGTTCATATCATGCCTTCCAGGTACACTTGCTATTAATGCTGCCCTCACAGCCGTAAAGTCGTAGTTACTGAGTTTGTCTGCTAGAGGTCCACAGGTCACTCGCCGGCTGTCGTACGATCTTAAATACGTCATCATGTCAGCCTTGAAACGCTCACCACTGCCGATTTTCAAATCTTCATAAGAGGCTACGGGCTTGACGCCTTGCCCAAGTCTCGACAGACGCGGTGATCTCCAGACCGCGTTGGTCATGTTTGTCCAGTCCTTACGTATCATATTTGCTGTGTGTATGATGATCTCTGCCGTATCGTCGTGCCGAAACAGTATCATCATTTTTGAATGATGAGTTCCAAACATTTCCGGCATTGGAGCTACGTGAAGTTTGACGTTTCCATATGCGGCTGCCTCTATCTGGTATATGATATTAGGGGCCTGAGAAGCGTGTTGCGCTCTGGGGCTGGAAACTTACCGAAAGAGCCAGCTTTTGCGGGTCATCCCGTTTCCAAAATCCATGCACAACATGTACATCGACGAGATGCCTCGTGTCCGGGTCAAAAGCGTCCATCAAGAAAGTAACGTCATGCAAGTAGTTGAACTCCCAGCATTCGCCAATGAGCGGATCTCCAAGAATGTCTTTGAGTGTTATGGCATCTTGATTCAATTCTTCGGGAAGGTCCCTAATCCAGGTAAGTTGCCAAGGCGACTTGAGACAGCGCACTCCTAGACGTCTGTTCTTCCGTGGTGGACTGATCGGTGTAGATAGAGATCTTGGTCGTTCTTCCTCATCGACGAAATCCCCTCGCTGACGTTTTTGGGGTGGCTTCATAGTGAACAGCAAGCGTCCGTGTAATCAATAGTCTGATGAGCGGATGGACTATCTTCTGTCCACTATTGATGTGCCAAAACCTTGTTTCACAAATGCACAAGGAATGTTATTCATTTTTTTTAGCATATAATTCCATTCGAGCTGTATGTAAAGTCGATATTTTTATTGCAGCCGGACCCTAAGCTATCGTGGATATGATGCTGTTGCTGGAGCGTCGTCGCATCTTGGAAACTTTCACATGCCACAGGTGCCGTGAACGAACCTCTCGATCGTCTGAGGTATGGTTGCTGCGGAAGGGGCCTGAGTATATCAAAAGACCGATTGGAGTGTACGGTATATACGTTGAAATTCGCTCTTTAAATTTATGGTTAAAGAGCGACAAGATACGAACGATGCGCTTGGTAAGTGCTTGACGACGTCCTGAAGGGCGATTTGTGTATCAACCGTGGCGGTGCAAGGGACATGCGAGAGATCACCAGCCACAGCGCTCCCGATTCCGGATGACAGGTGGCGCGTGGCAACGTTCCCTTGTCTCGCCAGTCTGTCCCCTGGCTGGCGATGTTTCTGTCTGTTCCTTGCCCTCTTCACCCTTTGCTGCGCCGTTATCATCTGACCCATTAAGTTCATCCTGACGGTATCGAGGTTTCGCCTGGGAGCGATCCCATCTCGGCTGCTGTCACTCATTTTCTATGCCACTGCATTGTCGACTTGATCCGTCACGCAGTCGACTCCCGGTGCACCCATCTCGACTTGAACTCTCCTATATATTGCTGTGCCTTCCACCGTCTATCGCTAACTTCATTCGACCACTGGCATTTTATCGATGAGTATTTTGATCTAAGGATTCCATCGTTTTGGTTGTCACTACTCTTCTTTTATCTCACTTCGCTGCATTAACTGTTCGGTTGGACCAAGGTGGCACCGTACTCGACACAGTGCCTTAAATCGCACCCATGAGACTCAGCCTTCTGTCGCTTCTGGCCAGCGCATTGGCGTTGGTCAAGGCAGAACGAGTCATCAACTTAGGATCCGATGCTTCCCTTACCAAAGATACTATCTTCAATTCCAAACCAGTTCCACCCCTCCTGGAGCTGACACTAACGAACTGGAAAGAAGAATGCAACAAAACTAAATGGCTGGTCGTCAAACATTATAGGTAGAGCAACATTCAATGCCTTCAGTTTATTTATTTATTTATTCCATGTACTCACCTATGAGTCAACAGTCCATACTGCGGGCACTGTCAGGCTTTCGCCCCGACATATCAAACCTTATACGAGTTCTATTACACGTCCGAAACCAAAGACGGCTCAAGCTTTGAGAAATACTACGATTTCCGATTTGGCATGCTTGACTGCACAATGCATGCAGACCTATGTAACGATCACGAGGTTGCATCCTTCCCTACAACCACCCTCTACGAAAATTGCCAAATGTCAGATTTCGTGGCCGGTGCAAAAAATATTACAGTAATCAGTGGATTGGTCGAGCAAGGACTCGAGAAAGAAAGGCCCGGTTCCCGGCCGAAGACATTGGAGTTACCCGAACCTGGCGATACGAGTTTCCCCAAATTTGATGCATCGAAATCTTCTGGAGATTCTTCATCAAAACTTGACGTCAGTGCTGGTGGGGATTCAAAGGGAAAATCCGCCCATGAAACTTCCAGCAAGAGCGCTGATGAGGGGCTGTCCGACAAGCCCTCCGGAAACGGCTGGAAAGTTCCCACTGCTGGGGAATTAGAGAAGGATCGAAAGCCCAAGAAACCAGCAGTTGCACCGAATAAGGAAGGCGTTTCTGTTGACCTGACTGCTGAAAGCTTCCAGAAGCTGGTCACACAGACTCAGGATGCATGGTTCATCAAGTTCTATGCCCCATGGTGTCATCATTGTCAGGCTATGGCACCGATCTGGCAACAGCTCGCTAAAACTATGCAAGGGAAGTTGAATATTGGTGAGGTTAACTGCGACAAAGAATCCCGATTGTGCAAGGATGTCCATGCTACGGCATACCCAACAATCATTTTTTTCAAAGGCGGCGAAAGAGCTGACTACACCGGCTTACGAGGACTGGGCGATTTCGTTCAGTTTGCTGAGAAAGCCGTTGATCTCGCAAGCGGGATACCCGATGTCAATGCAACGTCCTTCAAGGCACTTGAGGAGAAGGAAGATGTAATTTTTGTCTACTTTTACGACCATGCCACAACGAGTGAGGATTTCAGAGCGTTGGAGAGACTTCCTCTTAGCCTGATTGGTCACGCTAAGCTTGTTAAAACGAATGATGCTAAGCTCTATGACCGTTTCAAAATCACGACCTGGCCACGACTGTTGGTGTCTCGCGAGGGCAGACCTACTTATTATCCTCCGATCACACCCGACGAGATGCGCGATAAGAATGCCGTCTTAGACTGGATGAGATCTGTATGGTTGCCACTGGTTCCCGAGGTAAATCCTTCCAATGCTCGACAAATTTTTGATGGCAAGATTGTCGTTTTGGGAATCTTGAGCCACGCGGACAAAAATGCCTTTGCCGGATCTCTCCGCGAGATGAAGAGTGCAGCCAACGAATGGATGGACAGACAGATTCAAGAGTTCCAACTGGAACGTAAGAAGTTGAGGGACTCGAAACAAATGAGAATTGAAGAGGCTGAGGATCGAGATGATCAGCGGGCGTTGCGGGCAGCCAAAGCTATTCGAATAGACATGAACAACTCTGGTCGCAAGGAAGTTGGTTTTGCATGGGTTGATGGTGATTACTGGCAACGTTGGATCCGTCAAACATATGGTATCGATGTCAAAGATGGAGAGAAGATCATCATCAATGATGAAGATGTGAGTCAACAGACGGTCAATGGGTCTCGGCATTCCTACGTGCTTGTTTACTAACTTGAATGGCAGAACCGTCGATACTGGGACCAGACTGTGACTGGCAACTACATCATGGTTAGTCGCACATCCCTCATGGAGACGCTGGACAAGATTGTGTACGGTCCCCATGTGATTAAGTACAAGCTCACCGTTTCCACAATGGAGAAAATCTTGTTTGACATCAAGATTGCCTTTGTTGAGCATCCCTACCTGTCTATGGGCTGCGTGCTTGGTGTGGCTTTCGGTATCTACTCATGGCTACGTGGTCGTCGCAGGGGGCGTGGTGGCCATTTCAGGCTCGACGACACCATGGGAATCAAAGATCTCAAAGAGGGTCTCCTCGGAATGAACGGAAATCAAAATACGAAAGCCGACTAAATGCGACACTGTATATCTTGTGGGAATCGCTATTTTCCATTTTCTCTTCCTGGTTTTGTTTTGGAAAATAAAGCACTTTGCAACGATAGCATACCTCGGGGGTTTTAATATTCGTCAGAAGAAGCGGCAGTGTAAGAGGAGGAATCGGCTAGTGTTGCGCGCAGGTGCGCGCAGGGTCTAGTCAAGACACTTTGTGAGCGGGCACAATACTGGCGCAGCCTTCCACAGGCACCTCCAAGATGGAATGGGTATGGGCAGACCGATGGACTTTTTACAGAGTTAGCTTCTGTGTGGAAGATATGCTGCAGCTACTCGAGTTGGCCCCTTTGGAAGAGTACAGTTAAGTGGACATGGAGTTTTGGGGTCACTGGGTTGGTTCTTTATTTATGACATTACAGAGATCAATAGAAGCTTGATGAGAATAGCGTTCGATGGTACATGGAGAAGTGCTATTACGCTATTACGAGGCGACACCAGGAAAGGAACGTTACGGGAAAACGCATTGTCGAGCTGTGACAACATGATGACACCGATCTGGTGTTCTGATGTTCTTCTTTTTCCCCAAAATTTTGTTTGTACAGAGCACCGGCTGAGAGAAGAATGGAGGTTCCACCGTCTAGATGCAATGTCCATCTTGAGTTTGGCAGCCGTGAAGTTTGACAACCAACCTAACTATGAGAGGGACATTTCAGCGGCGACATATCCACCCGTGAGCACTAGTAACCAATGAGCAGTCTGCGCAGCACTGTAGATGCAAATGCGTCTTGAGATGCTCGGTCAAGCACCTCAATTTCGAACCACTGTTGCATGGCCTGCATGTGTTTGAGGTGAGGACTAGACATCTTAGTGATGGTGCTGCTGCTGCTGCTGCTGCTGCTGCTGCTTAACATTCCCTTGTCCCAATCGCAAAGACACAATTTGTATAATTTGATTTGGCAATACCTGCACAACACCTCGAGACCAATCTGGTGAGTCCTCGTGTTGTTGTTCCAACTTGTGTCAGCTTGTGTGATTCGACAGTGGTCATGACAGCTGACAGCTGTCAAAGTTTGCTGCCCAGCTGCCCGCCAGTGTTGGCTCACCGTTTTGGCGGATCGGACCGTACGTAGCTCAGGCGTTGGTCGGCAAGCCTCTCTCTGCCTTCCGAGTCACAGCCGAAGCTAAATGAATCGCCGACACTGCACTAGCCGAAACATCTCGACAACCATTCAAAAAAGACAGTGCCGGTGTTGACAAAACAAAATTCATTGAAGCTCACGCCTCATCTGTCAACGAACCATCTCTTCACCCAAAGTCTTCCTTAATCGCCTCTCTTAGCCGACTATGTCGCCGTCCGGCATTGTCCTCCCCTTCAGCCCCGAGGAGCATTCTCATCTCACACCATACCTAGCAGCCATACACGCCTCTTGCATAACGCACGACCGCATCATTGCCACTTTCCTACCACCTCTATCACACGAGAAGCTATTGGCATGGTGGAAAGAGAGAATAGCGGAGGTCAACGAGGGCAGAAGGTGCATCTGGATTCTGTTCACTGAGACCGATGCAAGTGTGAAACCAAAAGGTCCGGAGGTGATGGGCGTGGTGATGCTCGCTATGCCGTACTCTGAGACAGGTGCTTTCCGGGGTTACGTTGAAAAGCTACTGGTTCATAAGGCACACAGGGGGGAAAGGTGGTGCTAGAGCGCTGATGGGGGTGCTGGAGGCAGAGCTTCTTCGATGGGGAGAAAATTGCTGGTAAGTCCACGGTTTCTCTCGACAGTCCTTTGTCCGTTCCGCTGGACGAAGTTGCAAGGGAGATCAGGGCAAAAGACAGCCGAAGAATGAAAGAATGACAGCTGACATGTTGTCTGTAGTTCCTCGATACGGAGGCAGGCGGTGTTGCTGAGACGGTCTATAGAAAATTGGGGTATATCGAGCTGGGCAAGGTGCCAGCTTACGGGATGAGTCCGACGGGAGGGTTGAAGGATGGGACATTTTTCTACAAGCAACTTCAGTAATAGAAACTGATGACGGTTTTTTTTTTTTTTTTTTTTTTTTTCCCTTCATTGACGACCTTTATGAATGCACAATGCATCCACGAGACACAAATTATGGTGTATCCAAGAATCCTTCAGTACGGCATGAAGCGTGGATCGTACGCTGGGCCTGGCATCGTCACGGTTTGGCAACGGCGAATCCAGGCTCAATAGTCAGTTGCTACTCTCTACTCGGTACAAAAGTAGGCGGACTCTGCCACTTGTTCCGAGCTAACGAAAGGTCGAATGACAAAATCCCGCGCACCTGTTTGCCGGGCCGGAGTTCCACAACCTGGATGGAGTCTGGACCCCAGCAAGCGGGAGAATTTGTCTCGATCAGGCAGGCCTCTATTTTAATTAATGCTAACTAACTAACTAATGGCTTTGTCGGCACGGATGACAAGGTGTAAGATAAGACGGAGGGGGAAACATTGCCCGCGCAGGACTAGCCTTGGATGATGGGCAGATGGGCAAATGGGCAGATGGATGGACAATACAATACGCCTTGCATTTTGGCCAAGAGCTGGTGATTCCGTGTCTCTTTTATTGCCTCTACTCCCGCGAGAAACACCCGGCTTGGGCTCGAGAGCAACGAGACGGGCAGGAAATATCGTGAACCCGAGTTCAATTGCAAACGATGCATTGCACAGGCTTTGTGCTGGCCGTCGCCGCATTGGCTGAGATGGCGGCGGCGGGATTGTATCCTGGCATTACGCCCGACAACCACACTTGTGTAATCGGTACGTCTAATGCTATTCTTCAGAGGCATCCTCATCCTGTAAAGAAGGTAACTACCTTACTTACTGATACCACGTCCCCCAATCCAGACGAGCCAGTGCTTTCCTGCTCATGCAAGGCCAATCCCGAAAAGGTCGATACCTGCTGTACTGAAACCTACGGAGGACTCCTGGTACGTCAAAACACCAAGGTAGCCAATCGCCATTGTCAAACGCAGAGAACTTACACAGTCCCGCAGGTCGCTACCCAACTCTGGGATACCTTCACTGGTCTCGAGAGCAAAGGCCAGGTCTACCCCAAGGACGCGTGGTCGATTCACGGCCTGTGGCCCGGTACGTGATGAGCTGAGCCGCCGGTGCCCTTTCGCAGCCAAGAACCACCGATGGCTAACTAGTTCACTAACCTTGTACACAGATTTCTGCAACGGTGCGACTTCCAACCTTTTGTCCGACGCTCGGTTGCAAAGCAAGTTCGGGGGGTTTTTTTTTGGGTGTTTTTTTTTTTTTTTTTTTCTTTTTTTCCCTTAGTTAACTTGATGTCCACCCGCTAGGTTCGTACACGCAGTACTGCGATCTGAGCCGACAATATGATCCCGACCCTTCTCCCAACACACCCAACGGCAAGCCCAACGGCACGCCTGTGCCTCCCTACACAGGCGAGCCGATCGATAGGTGGTTCGGGCCCTACGGCAAGCTCGATCTCCTGGCCTACATGAACAAGTACTGGGTGAACCAGCACGACCCCAACTGGGCCTTCTGGGCGCACGAGTTCTCCAAGCACGCCACGTGCTACTCTACCTTTCAGAAACCGTGCTTTGTAAGTTTGCTTTTTTTTTTTTTTTCCTTTTTTTTTTTCCTTTCTTCCCAAGCATGTTTCCCGCTAATCTTTTCCCCGCTAGGGCCCCAAGGCCTCCCAGCACGAAGACCTCTTCACCTTCTTCGAAACAGTCATCAGGTGGCAGCGCAGACTTCCCACCTTTCGCTGGCTCGCAGATGCGGGAATCCGGCCTTCCAATCAGACGGGTTACACCTACGCTGACATTCAGGCCGCGCTGACCGGGGGATTCGGCCGCTCTGCCTACGTGGGCTGCGGCGGTCCCAGCTTCAACCAGACTGAGGCAGGTAGGGGCTCCCTGGACAATGGGTACACCGAGCTGTACGAAGTCTGGTACTTCTACCACGTTCGCGGAACGCCCCAGGGTGCCGATGGGGAGAAGCTTGATGCTGACGCGGCAGGTGGGCGGTTGACGACGTGTGCTCGGGCTGAGGGTGCGGTGAAGTACTATGAGAGAAGTAAGGGCAGCGAGGACTGAACCCTTTGAACGGAATGCTGTCGGAAATAGAAGAGGAGATGATGCACTGTGTTTGGTGATTGTGTCGAATAAGAGCTGGCTTTCTCAATATATACATGCACACGAGACAGAAATAGTTATAAAAAAATCAAAAAAAATAAAAGATCCGCTTCTTGATTTTATTTTATTTTTCTCATCGACCTCGAAAAAAAATCCTGCGCCACCAGTCCCTGACACTATGCATTAAAAGAGATACTAGGACGCCGTCGCGATCGAAAAAAAAAAAAAAAAAAAAAACCATGATCTTGCGGTTCCACATGACATCCTTCCCTTGATCAACCGTCCTCTTCACTCGTCTTCTACCTTGGGCGCCATATACTGTCGCTGTTGAGCACCGCCAGTCTTGATCTGGGTATCGGTGCCCGTCGTGGTGGCAGTCGTGGGCGCGACTTGGCCAGTGGCCGCGGCAAAGGTAGGGTTGGGACCGGCAGATCGAGCAGCGCTCCTGGCCTTCTTCTTCTTCTTCTTCTCGGAAGCAGACTACGTAGCATGCATCAGTGTCCAGTTGCATCTTCCAGATTGTTCAGTCCGGATAAAAAGTATTTCTTACCTCGTGCCATGCCCACACGGGGCGGAAACTGTCCATGAAAGAGACATCTTCCCAGAGATTGGGATACAGCCACAGACCGGGGGGAACAGCAAAGTAGGTGATGCAGAACAAGATGACTCGGAAAATGGCCATGAGGAAGAACAGCCCCAGCAAGCCGAGCAACCCCCAGCTAAGGTAGTAGACGCCCTGGCGCAGCACCAATGGCCATAGGGGGTAGAGCACAACTATGAAGATGAGCACCAAGGCGAGGGCAGCGTAGAGCTGTCGCTTGATCTGGCTTCCTTCGTACAGCCAGACGTAGTACATGTCGTCTCCAGCATCCTGTTGCTGCTCGATGCGGACGTTCCACTGACCCTTGACTCGCTTGGGCTTCTTTCCGTTGGGTCCAGCTTCGGGTTCAATCTTGCTCACTCTCAGAGCAAGCATACCTAGCGGCAGCAGCTTGAAGGCGTTCTCGAGTGATGCTCGGTCCGTGATTTCGGGCAGCAATGGGTTCTTCTTGCGGGCCTTTTCGTAAGCGGATGACTGCATTGCGCGGAGCGCTCGCTTGACTGTGACGGGTTTATCATGTTAGCTCAAACTCAAGCTCAAGCTCAAGTTCGCGCGAGTACGCGGTACAAAAAGAAGATGGGGTATGGTCTCGTGCCTCTGAACATGTCCTTTCGCTCGCCATTCAGAATGCTGGTGCGCGGCTTGAGATCCTGGCTCTTCAAGAAGCTGGCAAGAGCAAGAGCCTTGGGGTTGGGGGGGCCGGGTTCGATTGGCTGGGGGTGTCCTTGTCCTCCAACATGGTGGTGACCATGGTCATGATCGTGATTGCAGCCTTCGCCGTGTACGTGCCCGCCGGCGGCCTGTTGTTGCTGCATTCGTTGCTGTTCCATTGCCTGCTTCTTGATGTGCTCGATGAACTCGGGCACGGTCATGCCCGCTTTCTGCGCATCCTCGGCTAGTCGTCGCTGCATCTCGGCGATTTGCTCTGGCGTAGGGCGTTGTCCTGGCATGGGCATAGGGATGCCACCCTCCTGAGGCTTGGGCGGCGCCGACATTGCGAACGTAGGATGGAAATGGGCGCAACCAGGAAGCAGATGAAGACGATATGGCAGGGGGATTATGAACTCTGCTCTGCTGAAAGATTGTCAGAATCGAGAATGAAAATGAATTCGACAATGCAACGTCACGACTGTTGGTGGGAAACAATTTGCAAGAGAGCGACTAGCAGAACGAAGTCGAGATGTGGTCGAGTTGTCAATCATCCACAAATTTTTGTCGGCTCACTGACAACAAGGTGTTCACTTGGAGATTTGGAGATTTGGCGTGAGCGAGCCGGCTGAGCCACATCTGGTCCAGGTCCACAAAGCATCAGTTGTGGATCGGGGCCTCTATTCCCCGTGATCCGGAAGATGCAGCCTGTATTCAGCAGCCACGCGGGAGTTATTCCTCCCAGTCGCAACCGTGGGGCATTCATTCTGATCGCCATTGCTCCAAAGCGTCTTTGAAGAATCAGAGTTGATTTTGCTGCCCTGCTTCAGTCGCATGCGAGTTGGTGCATTGCGTTGCACCGGGCGGGCACAATGGGCGACCGACTTACGCAGCTGCAAGATGCGGTTGATCAGGTAAAGAGTCTCACCGTTCACGTTTGCGCAACAACAAGTCATCTGATAATCTCGACGAAGCTAGCGCAACAATTCGTCGCGTCCTTGCACTTCGTGCAAAGAAGGCACGATCTCGAAACCCTCGGGCCGAACGACAAAGTGCGTGATATCAAGCAGGAGCCTCATCAGAAAGAAGGTATGAAAACTACACAATGATGCAATTGAACCGTCTGCCTGAAAGTGGCTGCTGACCGGGAGAGCAGTTGACCCCCTTCCTGCAGACGAATTCGCAGCTGGGCTGAAGGAGCTTGCGCGAGACCTCATCATCAAGGAGCAGCAAATAGAAGTGCTCATTTCTAATCTTCCTGGACTCGACAACAGCGAACGAGACCAAGAGCGGAACATCAAGGATTTGGAAGACGATCTAAAGGCGGCTGAGGCGCAACGGCAGGAAGCGCTGAAGGAAAGGGATCAGATATTGGGCGAGCTGGACACTGTCATTCGTAGCGTTCGGCGGCCATGAAGCCCCGACTGCTACGAGTCTTTTTTTTTTTTTTTTTTTCCCTCCACCCTCGACTTGGCGTTGTTTATTTGCATAGCGTGGAGTTGTGGTGCTACCGTTCATGAGTCTGCTACTTGAATCTCGCACATGATAACAGGCAATCTGCATTAGTATAACGAGGCTTTTGGTCTTCTATTTCTAGTTTGTAGGGGTCTATCATGATCTTAGATTCCTAGAACTTGAAAAGCAAAGGCACGGAAACATGCAACCCATCATGTCCTCTGGTGTACTGCAGCGGCTCAAATACCTAAGCGCTGGAGGACCTGAAGAACTGAGGATAGATTTTCCGCAGCTCTTCCAAGTGGCGAACCTGATATTGAGAAGCTTGCTTTTCAGGCGCTAGAAGGGTTTCTTCGACGAGGTGAGCGGCCGTCCAGCCGACTTCTTTCGCCATGGCGCAGTTGAGGAATGAATCATCTGTTGTCGTTAGACGAACGGGCTTGCCTAGGTGCAGCGGCAGAGGCTGATTGGTTTATTTGCTCACCGACGAAATAGCAATCTTTCGCGTTGCTGACTCCAGCTTCTTTCATTGCCTTCCTGTACATGTCGCGGTGCGGCTTGCAGATTATCGGCTTTTGGGAGTAGTCGCAATATGTGAGTCCATCAAACAGGTCCTCCACACCAAGCAAGCGCACGACCCTCTTAGCATGCGTGATGTAAGCGTTTGTGAATAGCCACATCTTGACCTTGGTTTTGTCAATACTCTCAAGCAGCTTCCTTAGCTCTGGGTCGGGTTTGATTATATCTTGAAGAGGCAAAGCGTCATCAACCTCTGCATTGTACGCCAAGGGATCGATTTGATGATGGCGGACAAGACCTTCTATGGCCAGACCATAGTTTGTATAGTACTCCTTGTGTAGCCTAGCCGCCTCGTCCGAGGTCAACTCCAAATGTTTAGCCAAGTATTTGTCAATCAATTTGACCATGAGTTCCTGGACTCTCGTGCCTTGCAGTGGGTTAGCAACGCGGTTATGTGACTGCCATAGGTACACTTTTTCTTACTTCGAGGGTAAAGACAATTATCAATGTCACTGCATCATGTATCGATCAGCAAGTCCTCTTTTCTTTTTTACAGAGCGAGATGGAGAGGATGAACTGACTTACAAGAACAGGACCGGCTTATCGGTCGCAGTCCCGTGCACTGCAGCCATGCCTGCTATTATTTTTGTTTGACAAGTTGAAAAACGGTACAGTTTGATGGCCGGTTACAAGTCTTGCTTGGCAGCTTTGCATGTATGAATTGGCGATGGATGAGAGAATTGGACAAGTGATGGTGTATGAGGCTTTTAGGCTGCCGCAGGGAAGAGACGATTGATCTCCGTCGAGGCCGTTTGGATAACTGTGACTGGGGTTTACAAGGGACTGGGAAGTGTCTGCTTTGACTCAGCCGGAGTGTAGCGTGGTGATGATGTACTGTAACTGTCTGGTCTGTCACTAGGGTGTCAAGGTGTCTTCAACTTGGCCTCTGCGATTAGTTAGTGCTGATATGAAACAGACCATGGACTGTCTCTGTACCCCCGACTTCCCGATAAATGGCTATCGTCGCAGCAGTCCCACTTTTGGACCCACTTCTTTGGGCAGCCGCCTATCGATTTTGTTGATGCACCCCTCTTTCCATAACTACACATACACATACTGAATTCACATACAAACGCATGGAATTTAAGAAGTTCGATTAGAGCTCTAAGTAACTAAAGCCCCTCAAAGATGCACGACATTGGCCTTTTCCCCCGGGTCTTCTTTATTTCTATACGACGAACCTAGTTATTATATTAATCCCTATAGTTCTCTCAGATTCTCTCTTATCGTTAAATTACTAAATCCTTTATTTTATTATCACAAATCTGTACACATAACAGTGGCCATTCCTTTACTTATCATGGTTTACATATATTCTACAATCTTGACAATTTATTAACGCCTCATCCTTGGCTCCACAGTTATTAGACGCCATAGGAGCCCTAAGAACAAGAACAGAGATGTGCCCTCAGTAGCATCCAGCTCTTAACACTGATTTAACTGTAGACGGCTCTTAACAGCTAAATCAATTGCATTAACCTTTACAACTAGACTATTAAGCAGTAGCAGCAATAGGCTACTCTCTTCTGCGACGTCTGCAGGCTTTAAGAGGTTACTCCTGCAACGCGACTAGCGTCGCAGCTGTAGTGTCAGCCTCCGTAGTAGCTAGAAGCCAAGAACAACTGGTTAGATCAGTTGATGTATGATTATGGTGATGGATTCGATGCTAAACACTGACCCGTCTGAAAGTGGAAGGCCAGTGAGGCTGCTGAGCGGATAGCAATAATACAAAGTGCGGCAAGCCGTGATGCTTGATGGAAAAAAAAAAAAGGTTGCTATCAATCACGCGCAGGGGTGAAGAACAAAGTGACGGCGTCTCCGCGTACTTATCTAAAGAGGGTTGCATTCTCTTCCCAACCTCTAGAATGAACAGTAATACACGCACCTGGCCTATTAGATGAGCGTGTGCGATCTGTTAAACTATCCGCAAGCTTAATGTAAGCATCAATGCCGCAAAATACACATTTTACTGTGTTAAGAAACCTACGTGATGTTTCAATGTTGATAAGGCTAGTTGTCGCAAGATTGGACGTGGCCACGCCACAAGCATATACCGGGCGACACTAGTAGAATGATGACAGTTTTTCTTTATAATGCAAGCAAAACCGTAGGACGACAATAGTTAAGAGTAGTTAAGAGAGTATTGTTGTAATGTAGGTATTATATCCCTACAAAGGGTGATGGCTGAATTGGGCGTCTACAGTTGTCTCTGAAGGCCTAGTGAAAAGTGGAATAAGCATGCTCTTGTGGAAAGGGCATGAGCCTTGTGAGGTAATATAATGCACGCGTTGTCCAACCTCGTTGTGGGCTCCCTTATAAGGAGGAGGCCCCTGGTCTGCCCTGGCGCCGCGCGCTCCTACTCCATTCCGAGCCCCTCCCCTGTTCTGCTGGACTGAGGAACTGTACGAGCTGACACACATTTGAGTTCATCATGAATTGCGAGACAGTCCATAATTATTAATGCACCTCCTTGCCAAAGCCTGATAACAGTTTTGAGCCTGCTTGTTGAGAGTTTAGGACTCCATGACCAGCTGGTGCGCGTAGATAGGTGCGCCTAGGTACCTACCTACTAGGTAATCCAAGAGATGTGCGCAATCACAAGTCTTGTTGCATGCAAAATTGTATGGACAAGTACTTATTCCATTTCGGGCCTAGTTGCTACTGTGTTTTTTTCAACCAATTTCTGCCGTCTACACCGCCTAATTCTCAATAACTACACCGTTGGGCTTTCCCAGGAGTATCGCCTTCTACCCAACAACATGAAAAGACTGTCTGGAAATCAACCGATGGCTTGATATCCTACAAGATCTTGAAACGGGTATCATCACTGCGATCAAATCAGAGCGACAGCGCCTGCGTGCTGGTGTTCGGAAGCTGACCGTAAAGCCCATTATGGCCAAGACAGTGTCTGCGACGCCGACCTTCTCCAGTAGTGTGATGGGCTTGGCAAAGCTTTCTGAAAGGGAGGCCTTCGAGCTTAAGCAATACGAGAAGATTGTTCAGCTTCGCGATGCTATTGTCTCCGGCAGTCATCCTACGATTACACTCCACAGCTCAAATGCGTCGCTAGAAGCAGCATGCCACAGGGAAGATGTTGCAGAGACAGGAAATCTGCGAAAAATTCATGACACAGGCGGCCCTGTATCCGTACGGCCCAATCAGAGTACGAATACTGGACAACGTGAGCCGACATTTCCAGAGAAATCTGATCGGCGACTTCGAGACGAGCTGCAGACACAAAGGCAACGGTTAGAACATGCCTTGAAAGAGGAGGTTGAGCAACGGCGTATCGAAAGGTCGGGATACACCGAACCGTCCTCGGATCTCGACTTATCGGACGTGCTGGCGAAGGCTCTTGTGATAGTTCAAGCCACGGCTCCTCCCACTGCTGATAGCGAGAAGTTGAACGCTAATACTGAGTCTGCGTGTGACTCTTTTGACGAAAGCACCTTCTACTCATCCCGTCATAATACGCCGGAGTCACATCTAGTATCACGCATACGTAATTCACCCGAACAAGAGCAAGCTACTAACATTAATTCGCAACGCATTGAAAGGTCGAAGCCACATAATAATAAAGAGCCGCCTACTGTACCCTCCGCACCAGCTGCGAAATCTATCAAAGATGCTCATGCTCTGCACACGGATGAAAGAAGCAATCATGGTGCGACGCAGACGAACCTGACTTCACAGATGAGCATCGTTCCAGGTCTGAACAACTACGTCCAGATCCAAACTGCCTCAACCGATCCAGTCCAAAGTGCAAAAGCCAGCATAAACCCGTCACAGGCACTTAGACAGGGCGCTTTGCAAGCACCTAGACCTCGAGTGCTCAAGAATGATAATCAAACCCCGTGCGATAGCTATCACGAGACTCATCCCCCATCCCCCCTTATCCGAAATCATAACACTTTGCAGCCCGTTGCTCCCCAACCAACGCACCCTTCCTCTGTCAGCGCCTTGGCCGCGGCATCCACAACCGTTCATGACACTTCTTTTGCAACTGATCATCGCACTGCTGTTGCTACGCCGGCACAGGTCGCAGCTTTGCGAACTGAGCAAACCATTGTCACAAGTCCTGATAGTTCATCACAAGGCGGGAAGAAGAAGAGCAAAAAGAAAAAGAGAAAGGTCGATAAGCAGGGTGGCGCCAGTACCGAAGGTGTTTCGTATATCAAGCAGGAGCCTCGATCACCGTCCCCGCTGAACGCATCCTCCTACATCCGTCCCAGCAAACGTCCGAGACATGGGCAAGAATCTTCTGCAGCGCACGAATATGAAGCAAGGTATGATCCAGCCAATGCGCTTGATACTAGTGTTCAATATGTTGCACGGCCTGTAAGAGACCGCGCAACACCAGTTGGGCACACTGCGGCTGCTACTTATCAACAACCCTACAGCTCTGCTGCGACTGGAGAGCTACGGTACAGCAGCGGTCGTTGCTACGACCAGCCAGTGGTTGTTGGTGGGCCGGCTCAACGTCACGACGGTCGTCTTGTTGATTCGTCTATGCATTACCTGGCTGGATCCGGTCCGGCCTCAGGACCCGTCTCCCAGGTCATGCTTACAGATTCTCGCTCCGTGAGTTCACGTCCGTACCGCGAGCTTCATGAAAGTTCTCGCATGACGGCTCATCCTGATGGAGAGACATTTGCGGCGACTCCTCGGCCCGCCCCTACAAGGATACTGGTAGATGCTTATGGTCGTGAGTACATTGAGCCACCCCATCATCCCTCGTCACGGTTATCGATGGTTCCTCCATCGAGACCTGGAGAGCATGAGGTAGTATATGAGCGAGTACCTTCTCGAGCCTTGTCTCGTCATTCAGGGCCTGGGCCCTATGATGACGGAAGCGTGGTCTACACCGCTCCAGCTCCAGCTCCAGCTCCAGCATACGGTTTGCCGCGGCGTATTATCACGCAACCCGAATATGCTACTCATGATTACAGGGACATACGGCAAAGGGAGTTCACAACTCGACCTGTCCCAAGTCAAGGCGAGTTCGTGCAGGTTTTGGCGCCACACGAGCGGCAATACAGAGATAATAATTACGGCGTACGGCCAGCAGATGGTGTGCGCTATCAGATGCCTCCCCATTATGGCCGAGTCCACGGTGTCCGACCAGAACTGCCAGGTCCAGCAGAGTACAGAGCAAGTGTTCATCCAGACAACCGCCAGGAGAATGTACAGCCATACATGAGAGAGTACCACCCTGCTGAGCCTGTGATTCAGCGAGCATATAGTGTTAGGCCAGCAGATCACGCTCACAGTGGTCAACTTCGGGGGGCTGATGAAGTTGCGTTTATTGAGCGGCCGAGCGGTGCCCCACAAGAGATGGTATACGCGGACGACGCTAGGCGAGAGTTCTATAGGTAATGGAGGATGAATTATATCTTGATCTGTCGACCTCTAACATAAGATTACCACACCGTCTGCACGTGGTCAGGCTCCTTGATTAAAAATGCTCGAGCTCCAAGGCAAACGAGGTTGCACAGGCCCTGCTACAGAGCTCAATATACTCATGACACGTCGAGCCCAGCATAGCTCTGCTGCTGTTGTCCAAGAGCAGACCTATGTCAATTATGAATACAGATTTATGACTAAAAGGTCTCAGCAAGACAATGCTGGTCATGGGGCGTGTGATGCACGTACCGGCATTTGGTGTTGCGGACCTGTATGCTGATGGATTGCTGGTGCCATGATCTATCGAGTATGGGCACGCCGATTTTCACTCAACTCCTTGCCAGAGCCGAATTGCCGGTCCATTGGAGCCTAGCAACTGGTCTAGCTGACCTCTGCGGGTTTGTATTTCGATGAGGCAAGGAACAGGGTGACAGGGTGACAGGGTGCCTAGCTCCAAAGTTAACCGGTTGAGATATGGAGGGTTATAGTGGCCAGGGCGGCTTGAGCGGTTGGGCGGGGCACAGGGAGCGCATGAGGATACATGTCTGGTCTGGTAGCATATATCATTCGCGAGTAACCTCGTTCAACACCTGGGAAAGAGGTTCACGAGGACAACATTGAAGCTACAGCCAACATGTCTGACACGTCTGTTGCCCCAACTTGGTTTGCTGAATGCGATGCAAGTCTGGGGAACTGCTTGCGGGTCTGTAGCGGGTCTGTAGCGGGTCTGTAGCACATGCTTGCATGTCTGCTCACTTACGGCGTCTAGAAGTGGTGATGCTCGAGGCAGACACAATTGTCTGGTTGGGACGATGGGATAAAGTAGTCATGGTAAGGAACTGCTAGTCTTGACAGCTTCAAATACGAGCATGCGAGCTACGTGGGTAAATTGGAGGCCATCTTTGGCCTTGGTGAGGTTGTTTTTGTGTTTCCTCTGCAAATGAGGGGGGGGAACTGTCCGCAAGGGACCAGACGTGATGATAGTCACGATGCTGATTCCGTCGAGCTAGCGTATGCGTTGCACAAACAATGAATGCGGAAGTGCCATGATCTGGGGCAGAGGTCACAGACTGTTTATTCTATGCAGGCTGAACCCTCTGAGCAGCAGTTAGTTGGATGATAGATGGCATGGGCAACGCACCTCGCACATTGACGCTAGAAAGTCAAGCAATTTCGACAGACTAGTGGGGAAAGCGGATAAGTTTGCCAAGCTCTTTTTCTGGTGTTATCTGCTCTGCGAGGCATCTCTTTCCTGGCCTCCTGAATCGATGGCTAGATACCAGTTGACATTCAAAGGTAGGACCTACCTACCTACCTACCTACCTACCTACCTACCTACCTACCTACCTACATACCTACTTTGGTAGGTAGTGTACGGAATCATACTAGCGGCACCTGATTCCCAGCAGGCCATTACATCACATGCCAATAGGCTTTGCGAAACGCTTTGAGGAATCACAGCTGGAATCCACTGATAGGAGTGGCTTGGGTGGTGCGACAGCTGGTGTGTCGCGGAGGAGCGAGTACTAGTGGATGATTCAATGCTCTAGGTACAGAGTGGGTGTACTCTGCAGTGAGCACTAACTGATAGCCCCTACTGACGCTCAGGTGACACCAGACCAGACGGTAAAATACAAGGCCACCACCGCTCGAAGGCCGACCGACTGCCTCTGCCTCTGCCTGTGCTGTGCTGTGCTGTGCTGTGCTGTGCTGTGCTGTGCCAGGAACTGCAGTTGGCAGTTGGGGTGACCTCCAGTGCAAGGGATGACAATTACCAGACATGACGGATCCTGCCTCGACATGTACGCCCACTGTACGGAGCACATGCACCTGTTGTATGTCTGGTACTTGGGCTGGCATCTCCTAATGCAACTCTCCGCTGACGCTCTCTAGCACAAGACACGGCAGAACCTCGTGGAGTCGGAAGCCTCTGTTGCCTCTCTCCTACATCACACAAGACCTTGTCGACCTTGTCTTGCCCTTTTTATTTTTTTTTCCTCTCCTCCGCCGTGTTGTAGCGAAGAAATGTTGCAAGGTCCCAGCCATCACGCGGCGGCCAACCAGCTCACGGCAGCCATCAGCCATGATCATCAGCAGGGCGCAACCCGGGCAGCACACCCATACAATACATATCACGCATACCTATTCCGTACACACATGCAGTGGACGTGGACGTGATTTCTCTACATCCCTGGGCGACGCTGGAAGCTTGAGGGCACCAAGTGTTTGGGCCTTGAAATTGCGCACCATCAAAATCGATATTTGAGACACTAGCTTCGCACGGCGTTGCGAGCAATCGATTGAGTGGTAGCCGTCCACCACCGTTCACTGTCCACCGTTCGACCGTCGCCGAACGTTTGAATCGGCCGAGCTCATAGTTAACATCGCATGCTGAAATGGTTTAGTGTCTTGCAGCAGGTCAAGGAGGTCCGTTTCTTTCGTTCGGTCTCACCCTTATCCTTGGCCACCCTGCCCCTATTCCTGTATTCTTCCTATATTGCTTATTGCTTATTGCTTATTGCTATTGCTATTGCTATTGCTCTGTATTTATCATGCCTGTACCTGTACTTGGGCGTCGCAGCGTTTTTTCTTTTCGGCTCTTTGCTGACATCAGTTGCCTTATCCTTGGCGTTCAAGATCGTCGCTCAACTCATCATGGAGTTCGAACAGTTTAATCGAGCCAAGGTGGACGTTCATGGCTCGGTCTCTTAAACTCCGTAGTTCCGTGGGCTATCTCTTCGGAGACGAAGACTAGGCTAGGTACCTGAGTAGATATCTGGTATACATTTCGATACCACGTTCCACAGTGCCCTCAACGGTGGTAGTTACCTGTTAGGTACTTGTGTGCCTGTCGCCATGCAAATTACGGCGTGATTTGCAGCGCTTAAGAGGTTGCTGTAAACCTGCGCTAACGGAGTAAGGCGCATGTACAGCTCCAGTGTGTGTACTGTATGCAACAGCCGGCGCACTAATTGCTACGCACCGTATGTGTGTCAGTTTCAAGCTAAAAAAAAACCCCGAAAAAAAAACAAAAAAAAAACAAATATATGTCTTATGTACCTATCTAGTCCTCACGTTGTGTACCGTAGGGTAGGTACCTACATAAGCCCACTGTACATGCCCGCCCTTCCAGCAGACTCGACGCACTCCCAAGGAGTGGTCTGATTGGTGTATGTATGTAATACGCAGTACGTAGTTGTGCTTGATCCTGTCCCTGTCCAGGCTGGATCCACTACTTCACTCTCCACTCTCGAGGCCTCGCTGCTCGGTCGGAATCTCGTCTTCTCTTCTTCTCTGCTTGTGCTTCTGCTCAACAACTCCCAACAAATATCAGCTTCAAAAACAGACGACTTGGGAAGAGATTCGCGAGTCAACTTTTCCTTTCCTCTTCTTCTCCTCTCCTCCGCTTTCCCATCCCCATCCCCAGCTTCTTTTCATTTTTTTTTAAATCCCCTTCCCCTTACCTCCACGGCACTTGGACTGAGCTTTCGTCTTCGATACCCCGGATACTCTCCTTCTCGTTTACTTATTCGACGGATTGCTTTGGTGTTCATCCTGCTTCTTCAACAGCCTGGAACGGATCGCATCCTTTTCTTGTGACACCCAATCATTGCCTCATATTGACCCCAGTTTCACTGCCGTACATCGCCGGGTCAGTCGCATGCTGCCATTGTACCGAAACCGCCATAACACTTTCAACTCTTTCGCGGCCGACATTTGTCTATTCAGCTCTCGACTTGACGTTATCCATCTCGCTCATCATGAATAAGCTTGCAAATATGCGCCATTGGTCCGAGCGGATGAGCCCAAACTTTGGGATGGGTCGTCCCAATATGCCCATGAGTGGCCTCAACCAGCATCCCAAGAACGCCGCCCAGCCCGCAGGTCCCATCAGCTCACCCCAGGCTGCCGACGCTACCATCCATTACTCCTTTAACGTGCCCTTTGCCTCCGATCTTGCTGGCCCCGATACCGAAGACATTGTTCATGCCACGGCTGATGCTGTCTTGCGGTGGACACACCCTGCCGATGCCCCCGATGATGTACAAGTTCACGAATTACCTGTTCATGCCCTGAATTTGGCCAATCTTGGAAGACTATGTCGAGACTTGTCTGTTGGACCGCTGCCCATCGAGGCATATGTCTCCTCTTCCTCGCCAAAGACGGGAAGAGGTCAAGTCACCACTGTGTGCCTGTCAGGTTCTCCCGAGCTGGTCCACAAGAGCAGGGAGACTATCCTTAACGAGATCCCAATAGCCATGGTATGCATGTCCGTTCTGTGCCTGTCTTGGGGAGTTCCCAGGCTCCCCGGTCCGTTTCTAGATACAGCCTTTTCTATCGCCGTCACACTGACTAACAATGATAGCGCTGTACAACAATTGACATCGATGGAAGCCTCGTATGTGACTTCAATGCAGGTGTGCTTAAAAAGCCCGTTGTGGAGACTTTGGACTATATTTCAACCTTTTGCGGTGTGGATATTTTCCTGCTCGGTCCGAAGCTCACACCCATGGTTGATGGCATGACTGGTGACTCAGAGATGCGAATGGATCAGAGATGGCGAGTCGCCATCTACGGAGACATTCTCTCATCCGAGCATGCTAAGGCTCGTGTGTTGATCCATATCGATACTCTGGTACGACTCCAATTAGGCTTGGCCTGTAATTTCCGAGAGCGTAATCAAATGCTAACTCCATGATAGCTTGGTCGTGTAGTTGATGCCACTAGGATTGAACTATCTCTTCATCAGCTGGTCTGCGGCCGCCATCGCAAGAACATCAAGTTGATCGAGTCATCCACAGGAACCGCCATCTATTTCCCTCCTTTATTCTCGCAGATGTACCGGTACTGCCCTCAGAATGCTACCCGTCGTGACCCGACCGATATTTTTATCACTGGCGAGACCCCCCAAGCAATTGAGTTGGCGAAACAGAAGCTGCATGAGACAGTGTCGAGAATTCGACTTTACGTCAAGGATGTAATAATTCCGGCTGCCAAGATTGATAGCATCCTTCTTGGTCGTCTCGACAAGGTTCGCAAAATTCTCGAGGCCAATGGCACCTATATCATGTTCCCTCCTTTGGCTTGTCAACGCACGTTGGTTCGAGTTCAAGGAAGTGAAGGATTACCGGTGGAACGCACAGTTCGAGAGCTTATGTCACTGGTTAGTTTGCTCTTTGTCGGTAATTGTTAGCTGAGTGGCACTGACAACTTTGCTATCAGGCCGGACAATTCTACGGAGCTGGCTGGTATGTTCAGCAGCCAGAAGTTAGACAACAGCCTCCTACCGACGTACGTACCATGCTGTCCGACATTTGTGCAAATTCGGAGGCAGACTTATCCTATGATAAAATGAGCTTCACTATCACAGGCTCAGACGACGCCGTCAAGAGTGCATTAACCGTTATCTCGGATCTTAGGTTTGTAGCACAGTCGCAATACCAAATCCGAGTCAAGATTGAGCTTGCCAATGAGCATAAAGAATTCGTCAGCGGGAAAAAGAACGGCAAAATCAATAAGATTATGGGTCAGAGTAAGTCTTCCAAACAAAACCCTCTCCCGCTCCTTTTACCCCAAATAACTTTATGCAGGCAATGTGCAAATCATCTTCGATGGCTTCAATGAGTACAACTTTAACATTGATGTCATGGCTGCTAGCTATGACTCCATGAAACAGGGATTGACTCTTGTTGAACAAGAGATGCCCGCTTCTATCTCTTTCCATGTCCCTGACCAGTATCACAAGCGAATCATTGGAATTGGTGGTCAACACATTCAGCGCATCATGAAAAAACATTCTGTCTTTGTCAAGTTTTCCAATGCAATGGACCGTGGCGGGATGGGACGTGAGGATGATGACATCAAAGTTGATAACGTCATTTGCCGTACACCGGCCCGCAACGCTCAGAACCTGGATGCCGTCAAGAATGAGATCCTGGAAATGGTTGATCGCGCTGTAAGTGCATTCAATGTGGCTCAACCAGCTTCCGTGATGACAAAGTCTAACAGGAGACACTAGGATTCCGAGTACACAACCCAGATTGCAAGCGTGGATCGCCTTTATCATCGTGAGCTTATTGCTCGTCTTCCTGACATAGATGAGCTGGAGCAGAAGTTCAACTGCAAAATCAATTTCCCCAGCACCGAGGACGCGAGCGATGAAGTCACTGTGACCGGACCTCAATGGCAGGTTCCCCATTGCGTGGATGAGCTTCTGGGAATGGTTCCTGACAAGCACGAACTGGTACTGGCTCGCACGGCTGATCTAGTAAAATTCCTTGAATCTCCCACTTTTGCTACGGATCTGGTTTCGAAGCTCAAAGCCCAGTATGAAGTGGAAGTCACGGTTCTCCAAAACCCGGATGAACTTACCGAGGATGGATCTCCTACCATGACCCTGGTTTGGGGCTTTACTCGTAATAACGCAGGCGGGCTTCGGGATGCCATCGACTTCCTGCAGGCCCAAATGGCTGCAGCAGCAGTTGAGGCAAATATCGTCAAGGGATCTATTCCTCGTCCCATATCTGATTCGTTCGAAGACTCCCTTCAGTACTTTGATTCCAAGCTTCTTCAGCATGCTCCGACTTCATCTGGTACGGATTCTCCTGTCAAGACAGGCTTCGGAGCCGAGGTTGCCAGAGAGCGAAGCAGCATACTCGACCGCCTTCGTAAGCCTGGTAGCATGACATCCATTTCTGCATTTCTTGACCGCAGAAAGAACAGCTCCCATTCCATGAACAGCAGCTTTTTCAAGGGATCGAGCAACGTATCCAAGTCGTCGCTCATTTCCATCGAGTCCACACGAAGCTTCAACGCAGATCGCAACCCTTGGAACGACAGTGGGGTCAACTTGGCCGAGGATGAAAATCCTTGGGTACTAAGACCGCTCAGTAAACACATGGACAACAAGTTGACAATTCCCCTCCCTGGTGATGTGACGCCTCGTCATAACACCCGAGCCTCTGGAGACAGCGGCCGCCCATCCACTTCTCACTCTCTCAATTCAGGATACCCCGGTCCCGTTGGGCCTTTCCGTTAGACTTCTTCAACTTAGAATCGACTACATTCAGATACCCCGGCTGGATATACCCTTTTGCACTACAAAAGAATACCCTTGAAAGTCTCATTCCACACGGATCAATCTCTGATCTTTTTACGAGTTCAACGTGTGGTACTCGAGTCATGTTTTACGTTTTTTATTCTGTTATTATGGCCCGCATATGTATCATGAAATTTTGTCGAGTTTTTTTTTTTCTTTTTATTCTTGGTTATTTTTGGGTCCATGTTGATCTTGATGGCTGGCACTTGTCCCGTTTTATACCCACTACTAGTTCGCCAAAAAATGGTTGAGGCACAAAAACTCAAAAGAACATAACCCTGACGCAGATATGGATGGATGAATCATGAATTAGTTGGTGTGAACTGTTTGGGAATTGTATTTCCCTTTTGAATTATCAGCTTGAGCTGCTAAAGAGAGGATGGTGTGCACTCTGGTTGAAAAGCCAACATGATATACATGGAGTCATTAAGTTGCATATTTCTGTTCATGGAGGACAGATGGTTTGATCGAGCAAAACCGAGCTTCTGAGTTGGCCCTCGGTTGGCTTTTGCGGAATAAAGGGTATTGTCGTGTTGAGACCACATAACCCATGCATCATGGTCAAATACTGGACGAAATATACTTGATGTCTTGTGCCACCACATGAAAAATTACCTCAACGTGATCTGAATAATGATGACGGGCCCTTGCCCAAACCCCGATTCGGTCTGAAGGAAAAATTATTAAGCCACTGCCAGTCCAGCCAGCAGCACGGGTGTGCTTACATTTGGGCAACTGCAACTTGGAGCAGCGGAACGGGTGAAGTGGCTGTACTCGTATATATTCTTGTCTAGAAGCACAGGACGTGGTGCATCGCATCGATGGCCGGACAATTTTGACGACAGTTTGGAACTTGATGCCTAGTACACCTCTTTGTCGCCCCTGATAGCTGTTGTTGGTTGGCTAAAGCTATTTTTTGACGGGATAAAGTTGGGACCCCTGGTGGTTGTGAGCAGTGGCAGACTGAGGCTGAGGCTTTGAAATTATGTCAGAGTCAGCTTGCTTGCATTCTCCGAGCGATGCTTCTAGTATGATAATAATACACGGAGGATCTACATTGCTTTATTGCAAGGATAGGTTCGGTGGCAGGCGGCTGAAGCTTCCTTATCTCAACAGTAGACAGGATGGATATGTTTGTGTGTACAAGTGAGCATGGCAATTCCCCATCCTTTGTTCCCGTAATGATGTGCTTTCAATCCAGAACCATGGCCCAGTTTTAAAACCTGTTATTCATCACCCCTGCCAGCTCTCAACACATGACGGGTCCAACAACCACGCGCTCCCGATTCTGTCTTGCCTCCATCATGTTCCACTGCCTTTCTTGTCTGCGCTGCTCCGCCTCGATTTTGGCAAACTGGCCGCGCGCACCGTGCTTCAGCTTGGTAATCATGTCTGCTGCCTTGCCCTTTGTCAGGTCCGAGACCGTCAGCGCCTTGGCCTTGCCTCGCAATTTATTCACAAAGTCAAGCTGGCCCTGCGTGGGCGGCAGCTGCCTCCAGGACTGGTACCGGTGTATGAAGGTATGTGGGAAGGCGTTGGCGGCATAGCTATCTGCACCGTGGACAGCATCGTCGAATGTGGCGGCGGTGAGAATCTCTCTCGGGGTGGCAAACGGCGACTTGGCGACGCCAGGAGGGAGTGCGCGAACCTCGAGGGCTCGATAGCTTGGAGCGGTGGAGGATGCCGGATTCTGGACCCGCTCGATGCGAATGTACGAGCCGCTCGGGGCAGAGAGCACGAACCTCTCCGGCCCGACTTGTACCCACGCATATTGGCTAATGGCCCGGATGTGCTTCTCTCCAGATGTGTCGGCTATCAAGTCCAGAACGGAAGAGTAGTCGGTGAATGTGAGGGCATCCGGAGAGCTGCGCGCGGGACTTGGTCCTCCGACATTGGCTTCTTGGGGACGAGACTCTTCTTTACTTCTCCGCTCCTTCATGTCTCTCATGTCCGTGACAGAGGCTTTCTCAACGAGCTCGTTTGGATCAAGGCCGAAAAGAGTGGGCGTGGTCATGATCCCCGTCTCGAGGGTCGACACCAGGTCGATGATGTGACAGTTCTTCTTGCCAGGGTGAAGCCGCATGCCTCGGCCAATCATTTGAATCAGCAAGTTACGTGACCTCGTCGGCCTGGCGAGCACGATGCAGTCTATGTTGGGAATATCCGTACCTTCGGTGAATACGCCGCAGTTGACCAATACGGGGAATTCTCCCTTCTTGAAGGCTTCCAGTATCTCACTCCGCTCCAGCTTGGGAGTCTCGCCGGTGACGAAACGCGCATCATAGCCATACTCGCGAAATTTGTGCGCAAGGCCCGCCACGTGCGCCAGGTCTACGCAAAATACGAGCGTGCTTTTTCTGTCCGCAGCTTTGGCCATCCAGCTCTTCACGGTGATGTCATTGACTTCATTCGTGTTGACTACTTTGGAGAGCTCTCCCGTCTGGAAGTCGCCAAAGGCGCCGCTCCTCACTTTGGACAAGTTCGCCGATGACTCAACCGTTGTGAAGATGACGTCCGAGAGCCACTTGCCGGTGATCATGTCGACGTAGTCTCTATGAAACACAATTTCGTCAATCGCAGCTCCAAGTTTCACGCCGTCGAATCTGGAAAAGGTGGCCGACACGCCTACGAGCGTGGGCGAGTCGCGCTGCTTCTGGTCCAGCCCGAAATGCTTGAGTGTCCTGAGATAGCCTGGGGCGACGATGTGGTGCGCCTCGTCCACCAAGACCAACTTGAAGTCTGCAGGATGGAATTTCTCCAGCCGATCCCTGGATGTTATGCTTTGCACGCTGGCGATGGTAACGTCTGCGGCTCCGGTTGCGTGGAGGGAGCCCATCTCGATCTCGATGGTCTTGTCGGGATAAGCAAGCCGGCAGTGCCGCGCAGCTTGCTCGACTAGCTCGCGACGATGAGCCAAGATGAGAGTGCGGTCACCGCCATTGGGCCGCCCATTCACCTTGTCTATCAGTTGTGTGAAGATGACCTGTACTCACATGAGCTTTTCTGATGGTGGATATACGGGAGGCTTATGCGCTTCACGACCCAATGTCGACGGCGATGAATTACTCACGGTTTTCCCACTGCCTGTTGCCAATGAGATGCCCACGCGCTTGTGGCCTCGCTGCAGCGACGAGATGACGGACTTTATGCAGTCTTGCTGGTAGTCGCGGAGTTGTGGCTTCGCGTGGAGGGCAAAGGCGGCTGTGAACGCTTTGTGAGGCGTGACCCTTGGGATCGGCCTAGTCGCCGTAGTGAACTTGCATTTTGCAACGATGCGTAGCATTGTACATCATGAAAGTTTGTTTGGATGTTGGTCTTGACTACGCCAAAACTTTGGCGGCAGGGATAGAGGACACTGGCGCCGAGACTGAGACTTTTTGAAATTGAAATAAAAGGTCCCACTTTTAATTATGTCAGCTTAATTTTCTTTTTTTAGCGGCATTTCAACTTTCTGCTCTTCCTACAATGGCAGAGTGAGACGAGACATAGTCGGTAGAAAATGACATGACTTGAAGTTCAGTTTTTGGTTTCATCATTTCATCTGAGGAATGGTTGTCTCCTGATACAGACCTGGGTTACATAGGACATGCCAAGGAAGTCTGTCTGCTTTGTCCCTCATCCTATCACCAGACTGCGATAGCCTGAGGCTTCGCATCATCTCATTGCGCCAGTCTCACCCCTTTACAAATCATGTCACCTCATGTTCACTTGGTCAATAGTCAAGTGTGTACGGAATATTCTCTTTACATCACGACTCTTAGGTAATCATGCTTCCCCACTTTTTCCCAACTCCAAGCTCAGATTCTCACCTCATCCAAAACAGATCAAACTTAACAAGGTCTAGCTTTTGCGACTTTTGAGGAACAGATAGCATCCGACTATCTTTTCTTTCTCACAGCACAGTGCAGCTAATTCTCGTTCTGCATGGCCTTCAGAAATATCACAAGCTAGGCAACGTCAGCTATCGTCCGTTTGGGGTACAATGTCAATACCATCTCGACCAGCAGTAGCCACACTGACATCTGCGGGACCATGGACCCCGACGAGGGGCTTTCCTCTCATGGCAGCAATGATTTTGGCAGTGGCATCGATGACAGTCACACAGACGCAGACGCAGAGTTGACAGCAGAGGCTTTCGAAAGCTACGAAGTGGATTTAGGACAGCGGGACAGCTCATGTGTACCCAGTGATGCCGACAGTGATGCAGGAGCAGAGTGCTCGTTGGCACAAAGCGACCAGGTGGGCAACCGATCGCCCCTCAAGCGATCTGCCGAGGGCGCCTCAACGTTTCGGCCTTTTAAGCGACAAAAGGGGGTTCCTAACGCAGAGTATCTGGATCTCCTGAATCGGGATATAGACGATGCCGCGCATCGTGTATGTTTGGACGAGGAAGTAGAGTTCTCAAGTTCACAAGTCGGTCTCACCATGTGGTCTTCTATAGAGAAGAGGCAGTTCTTCGAAGCCGCCTCGCGCCTAGGGAAATACGATTTGCCAGGAATCGCAGCCCGGATCGGCACGAAAAGTGAGACAGAAGTTCAACAGTTTCTGCACCTTCTGCAGGAGAGCGTTGAAGAGCGAAGGGCCAAGTCCCGTCGGTCATACTTGGAATTCGTAGAGTATCCCGCAGCCGTCGAAATGAGCCAGCAGTGCTGTCATGCCCAGGAAGAAGCCGCGGATGCGATTTCCGTCCGACAAGAGCGCAGGGAGGAGCAGCGAGAGGAGCACAAATGGGGTCCAAACTGGGACGTAACTCGCTTTGTAGCGAGAAAGCTGAGCCGCGATGTCAGGAATGGAGTGTCCGCCCCGGACGCGACGCCGAAATTCGCCCAGCTTTTTCATTTAACCACATGGTTGAGCTTGTCGGAACGGGCCTTCATGAACTCATCTATTCCGGGTAATAACTGGAATTACGTGGACGACAAGCACCCATCAGTATGGGCAACCGCATTCGACGACTTCTACTCACTAGCGCTGTCAATCACGCGCCGCCTAGTACAATCCACCTTGTTCATCAGCCTGTCGCGGATCCGAGCCAAAAGGGAGCTCCATCCCACGACTCGAAAAGTGGTCCGCAGGAAGGATGTCGAAGCAGCAATTGCATCTCTCAATCTGCAGCCCAACTCCCGCGAAATCTGGCGGACAAGTGCAAGGAGATTACGATTGGATATCTTTGAGGAACCGCCAGATAAGGATGACGAAGACGCAGAGCAAGAACCCATGACGTATGATGAGGTGGAAGAGGAACTGGCGTTCGAGCCGGAGACTGGTGAGGAGAAGATATCGATTTGGGAAAAGTCGAGGCTCTCGGTGCAACAAGATGATGACAGCTCCAGCGTGGCAGAAGATTCCGAGCAAGTACACGACAGAGGGGTTGAATCCGAAGCCAGTATGCAGCCGAACGCGGAGGATGAGGAAGAGTTCGAGATCAACCAGGATCTTAAAGAGGTGCTGTGGTACTCCTCAGCGAACGTACGAGACGTGCGAAGCGCAAAGGCAGCGCTTCGACTCCGTATTGCGATGGAGAGACACCAGGAGGCACAGGCGGAAATGCACGATGACTATGCTGCCTGTCAGGCGGAAGGGGAGATGTGGGACATGCTGCAGAGAAAGCCGCCTATGGAGAGGCCCAAAGTGCAGGACCCAGGGCGTGTGCAGAGGTCCAACTTGGAGGTGGAGAGTGTATACCCCCTAGGGAGACATTGGGCGACCAAGTTGAATTATTACGAGGAGTGGGAAACGTTGGGTACAAAGCAAGAGGAGGCTCAATGCGAAGATGACATGTGAGTACAACGAGGCGAGCATGGGACCATTTTTTTTTTTTTTTTTTGGTACTTGTTGCAAGGCCGCCTTCCCCATTGAGTGTATGAGTGTATCTATCCTACATTATGTTGGTCAACCTCCAGGTCCAAGTCCAAATTCAGTCGTGCTTCATCGCCGTGATCTAGTCCGCCTAGCAGCCGGCTTCGGCGCAGCGCTCTTCCTAGCCATGGCCCGCGTCGATCTCGAAGCAGGAGTGCCACCCTCTTCACCCGCGCTCTCCTCCCCTTCCTCCCTATCTTCTCCCTCATCCTCTGACCCGCTTTCTCCTCCCTCCGCCGCATCTTCCTCCTCCGTGGTCTCCGCCTTGTCGTGCTTGTCCGCCTTGGCCTGCTGATGTGCTGCTGCCCTCGTGCGTCCCCTGGATCCCCGCGTCGGCCTCGTCGCCGGCGAGGCCGCGTCCGTACCGTCCTCCGTATCCTCGGCATCCGCATTCCGTGCCCTGGGCGCTACGCCCGACCTCTTGCGTTTCCTCTCCTGCGCCGGTTCGGGCGAGAAGTCCAGCTGGGGAGGCGACGTGGGCGCCTCGCTGGAGTCTGCCACAGCCCGCTGCCTCATGGAACCGAGAAAGTCGGTATGTGGGAGGGAGAAGTCGACGTACTTGTCGTCGGACTCGTCGTCGTCAAAGTATTCGCGCTCGTCGATGAGATCCAGGTCGTAGTAGGTGCGCAACTTGTCCCAGATGTTGGGGATTCTCGTGTGCTGGTAGATGTCGGGATCGAAGCCGTGGTTGCGCAAGTGTTCTGATATGGCGATCATTCTGAAGTGTTTATGCATGCCTGCGCTTTCGCGAAGGTGGTCAGCCTTCCTTTTTCCTTTTCGGTCCTTCTTTGCGCGGTCGTGGGGGGGTTGCGAGACATTGCTCGCTGGCGAGGAAGGGAGATTGGGACGGACCGGCGGGTTTCCAGCGGATGACCCCCTTGAACAGAGAGGCTACTTGGTCGTCTGTCCACATTTCATTGTAGTCTGGGCCCTCTCGCTTGGCTGGTGCTGGCGCGCCGGCCTCGCTGGCGGCGGGAGTGTCTACGTCCATGGCATCTTCGTCGCGGGCCTGAGTTGGGGTGGAGGCGGCCTGGGCGCGGGCTCGTTTTCTAGGAGGCATGCTGAGCCGTGTGGTGATGGCCTCTTTATGCAAAGGCTGTTGATTTTTGTTTCGGTGCTTGTGCCGCCGGTGGGAGCGTTGCGACAAGGAGATGTGCGAGAGGGATACAGACGAGGTCGGACGCGGCTACGGCCACGCGGCGGCGAGTTTAGAGCTTCAACTCCAGATTGAGTTTGGGTGAGCGAATGAGCCATTTGTTCAGCACAGGCGGTGAGCTCGACGAGCTCGACTGGACTAGACTAGACTTGGCCTGGCTTAGGTTGCGCGGCTAACTGTGGGCCTTCGCTTATGTCGCCCGCTCGCCCGTAACCAACGGCCAGTCAGGAACAGGTGGCCAACCCCATCACGCACCATCACCAAGGTCACCCCATCGCAAGAAAGCTACAGAAAGCTACATGTACAATTGCTCCTGCGACAGAATCGCGTCTCGCAACACCCTGCAGACCACCCGCAACTCCTCCTCCGTCACCGTATACGGCGGCGCCAACAAGACGTGATCGCCCCTCAGGCCATCCACCGTTCCGGCCCCAGGATACACGGCAACCCCCCTCGCAAACGAAGCCTGCGTGACCTTGGCGCCGAATCCCACCGCCGCATGAAACGTCTGCTTGCTCTGGGCATCCTTAACAAACTCGACCGCCCAGAATAATCCCCTGCCGCGGATCTCACCCACCGACCTGCACGCGCTCAGCTCCGCGCGCAGCCTTCTCTCCAGCAACGCGCCCATCTTGCGACACCTCTCCACCAGCCCGTCTCGACGCACAATCTTCTGCACGGCCAGCGCGGCCGCGCACGAGATAGGATGTGCCTGGTACGTGTGCCCGTGGTTCAGCGCCTGGCTGCCCTGCCGCAAAGCATCCACGACCTTGCCGTGGACATACATGCCCGCGATGGCGGCGTACCCTCCTCCCAGCCCCTTGGCCACGGTGACGATGTCCGGCACGACGTCCTCCTGCTCAAAGGCGAAAAAGGTCCCCGTCCTCCCCGTCCCACACATGATCTCGTCCAGGATGAGCAAGATGCCGTACTTGTCGCATATCCGCCTCACGCCAGCAAAGTAGCCCTTTGGAGCAATCACGCATCCGGCCGTGGCCCCAATCACAGGCTCTGCCAGAAAGGCAATCACCTTGTCGGGCCCGACGCGCAGAAACTCCCCCTCCAGCTCCGCGAGTAGCCTCTCCGCGAACTGCTCGTCCGTCTCCCCGCCGTCCAGCTTATATCGATATCCGTACGGCGGCGTGACGTGCGAGACGTGCTCGTAGCCATATCCCTGGTACGGCACTTTTCTCCCCAGGTTGTACGACACGGACATGCTGCCCATGGTATTTCCATGGTAGCTCTGCCTTCTCGAGACGAGGTGCACCCTCTGCGGCTCGTTCCTCTCGAAGTGGTACTGGCGCGCCAGTTTGAGCGCCGCCTCCACGGCCTCGCTGCCGCTTCCTACGAAAAGCGCCTTCTCCAGACCGAAGGGCGTACCTTGGAGCACAAAGTCCGCGAGCTCCTCGGCCACCGGCGTGGTGTAAGACTGCGTGTGCACGTAGCTCACCCTGGAGGCCTGGCGCACCAGCGCCTCTTGGACTTCGGTGTTGCCGTGCCCGATGATGGCTACGGCGGCTCCGCCACAGGCATCGATGACGGTTCTGCCCGTCGCGAGATGCAAGTTGCTGCCGCGCGCCGAGGTCACCATGTAAGGAGGGGATGCCAGTGATCTGTGAAGGAGGTGGTTATTGTGTGCTTTGACGGGCGGGGCGTCATTGATGGCACTGACATCTTCAGAATGGGGCCGCATGTTGGGTTGGTTATGTGTGGAGTACCTCGGGCTATGTCTTCAATCTCCGACCTGGATGGAAATTTTGATGAAAAACTGCAGAGTCGCTTCGTGAAGCATCACATTAGACTTACGTCCAGTTCTTCAAAACGACATCCACCCGCATTTATACTCGTCCTAATTTAACCGCCAGGCCATTCAGACCTGAAACCCGAAGGACGATGGAAAGGCGTACACACTAATGATGAATCTATCGCGCTAAATTTTTTTTTTCGTAAAAAAAAAAAACCAGTCCCTTTGCCATCCCGCTAGCGTTAAAAAAAACCCTCATGACTGCAAAAAAGGAGGGAGGGGGGGGGGCCAAATTCTCCGAGCTCGGTATCGGCTTTGAGGCTTCTTTCTTCATTACCGATGCTCTCGGCCCGGCTCCGCTAGCCCACTTGACTGACCCTCAAGCAACGTCTTCAACCTCCACTCGTCAGACTTCGCAAGCAACGTACCCGCGCAAGTGGATATGAAAATGGAGTCATGGCAAAATCGTCCCCTCGGGTCTGAGGTCGAAGCAAAGCCGATGTGCATCTGGGTAGCAATACAAGACAAAAGAAAATGTTCTGTCATGGCCTATTTTGCATTTTCCATCTTGTCCATGGATCAACTTGTGACTGCTTTTCCTCCTTCCCCACTGCTCTTTGTAGAGTACTAAATCCGGGACGACCTGAATATCTGGTATTTCCATCGTGGCAATGGTGGAAAAGTCAGAGCCACTACCAGGAGGGTCCTCAGCTTCTCATGCAGGCGGCGAGTTGGGACCCGAGTCTGAGGGGGTGCTGGCCAAGGACGAAGCACATCTTGATACGTGGCGAGGATGGCTGGTCGTCGCGGCGGCATCATGCTCGTTGTTCATGTACATGGGCGTGATTTACTCATGGGGCATCTTGCAGGCGGAAATGGCTGATGCGCGAGGCTACTCACTTACGACGCTGACCTTTGTAGGATCGCTGGCTACGTCGTTCATGGTCTCGCTGTGCATACTCGTGGGCAAGATGGTTAGGAAGCACGGGTACAGGAGGGTTGCCCTCGTGGGAGCTGTCTTCTTGGGTCTGGGCGAGTTCCTGTCAAGCCTCGTCGCGGGACACCTGTGGGCGTTGTTCATCACGCATGGCATCCTGTTTGGTGTGGGAGGGGGTTTGACCATCTTGGTATGTTGCTCAAGCAGTGCGAGAGTTTTACGATTGGTATTTTTTTTTTTTAAACTCGAGTAAGCTGACGTTGTCGTTACTCAAGCCTTGTTCAACGGCGCCGTTGCAGTGGTTCCGAAAGTATCGCGGTCTTGCGACCGGAATTGTTTTTGGCGGCGGGAGCTTGGGTGCCGCCGTTATGGGCGTGGCTGCGCATGAGTTGGTGGGCAAAGTTGGCGTCGAATGGACCTTCAGACTCATGGGCTTCATGTTGTGGGCAGTCTGTCTCCCTGCTGCGTATTGCATCGAGCGGCCGTTGGTCTTACAGTCTTCTGTTCCACAACTTCAATGGTGCGTGCGGGAACTCCTTTTCTCCTCGTTGCAGTTTGATCCATTCACTTGCTGACCTCGTCTCAGGTACCGTTGGCGAGAACCCAAGTTTATCGTCCTCATCCTCGGTGGAGCGATTGCCTGTTTCCCACTTTTCGTCCCGCCGTATTTCATTCCCATCTTCGCTCGATCCGTTTGCAGCTCTGCATCAACTGCCATCATCGCCTTGACCATCTGGAACATTGCCTCAACATTCGGTCGAGTGTTTGCTGGCTTTTCCGCCGACTCATTCCTGGGTCCCATGAACAGCCTCGTCATTTCCCTCTTTCTCTGTGGCGTGAGCGGCTTGTGTATCTGGCCCTTCGTCGATAGCTTGGAACTGCTCATCTTCTTTGCCGTGGTCAGTGGGGTTGGCTGTGGCTCCTTCTTCAGTTTGTTCCCTCTGGCCGTCGGAAGTTCCTTTGGTGCGCCCAACACCATGGGTATACTACCAATCCTATGGCAGGCATGGGTGTTTGGATACTTCTTAGTGAGTTGATTTCCATGCAAGCTCGTCTTGGCAGCCCCGTTCTAACACGAGACAGGGCACGCCGATCGCAGCTCGACTTTATTCCCTTTCCGGTTCTGGGTCTGATGTGTCGATGTATCGCCTTGCTGCATACTACTCTGGAGCTGCATCCTTTGTTGGCATGTTCTTCATGCTGGCTGTGCGTTTCATGAATAACAGGAAGCTGCTAGCGCGGGCGTAATGACTCTTTTTTTTATGAATATGAGCAAGTTCTGCATTGAGTGTGCACATGTCAGTGGGAAGATCAAATCAAAAGCATAGCAGTATGAACAGCATTTTTAAGGCGTTTTTCTTTAAGAGTGGGTAGATGCAAGCACGAAAATTTACTCACATTCTCAAGGTACCGTCGACATTGAAGGACTATTTGCTTGTAGATCTACTTGTTCAATGGCAGGCCACCACTGCGACCACGCGCCTTGTTCGTCTAGATTGTTGCTGACCTCAGCGAACAGCTGGTTCAACAGAGCGTTGGTGTCCAGCTCGTACTCCGAGGTTATCCCAGCAGCGGTCGATGATGTTGTTGTTCCCGGTCGCCTTTCTGCCCCTTGGATCTCCCGGCTATGTTCGTCGGATCGGTCCACGACGCGAAATTCATGAACCGACTGATGTAGTGTATCAAAATCAGCTCTAGTTCTACCATGAAACCGCGTCCGGTCCGCTGTAGCTCGCTCGTACAAGACTGACGCGTGTCGGATGGTTTTGATCTGCTCTTCATGTAAGCAAATATGAGACATTACAGAATGCATTGCAATCACACGACTTCTTCTTACCCAGCCGTCAGCAATTTTCCAGACATGACGGAACTTGTCCAAATAATCCAAACACATTTTTAAGCATTCTTTAGCTTGCGGACTCCGGTTGAGATTCATGCGGGGATACTTGGATACGTATAAGTTAAGATAGCCAGCTGAAAAGGCGCAGAAACCAGCAAACGGAGTCATCAGATGCACACCGCACTCGGTTGCTTCGTGGAGAATTGTCGCTATTCGCTCGGCTCCTCCAAACAGTTGTCGTGCGCTCTCATGCCACCATCCCTCCGGAGCGGGTGCTTCCAGTATCGGATGATCTACGGGACCACAAGGTTCGGATTCGAGAGTTGGAAGAAACGGAAAGTACTCGCGGTGAAGCATGAGTGTACTGCACTAAAGTGAGTCAAAGGTCAGGATAATGACTCAGTCAAGACTAGGACTAACCTCACGTAGTAGAGCAAATTAAGGTAGACGAATGTTTCCCCGAAGCCAAGCGTCATATGGACAGCAACCGAGTTGCTTGGGTAGTGCAGTTTTCTGTGCTGGCCTGCTCTCCATGCTTCCAGCTGGCTTCGGGATTGAGACCAGGGAGAGCCCGGCACCCAAGGGCAGTTTTGCGGCGCGCACATGCCAGGAGCACGCCGTCCATCATTGAAAATAAAAGTCATGACTTGTGCCCATATGTCGAAGCCGCCGACCAGTATCTCGAAGCTTTGGGTAACATCTAGCATGCCCGTTGATTGGCCGGCAAGCGAGTGATGACCCCCAACAGCTTGGGGCGGCGCATCGGGGCCGAAGGCGAACTCGGCGGCGCTGAGAGGTCTGGCGATCTTCATCTTTTCCATTTCTGACATAGGAAGCATTGGAGGGTTATATGTGCCAGAGTTGACCATACAATCCATAATGAAGCACGCCCAGTACGTCCTCGTCTCGATAGCAAGGGAAACAGCATCGTGCTGTCGGTTTGACGTTATGTCAAGCGGGTAGGGGGCCACTCTGGAGCTATGAAGCGCTTGCATAATGCGTACAGCGATTCCTGAAAAACATTTGTCAGTCCAAAAAAGTGTAAGCCTCAACTTGGAATTGGAAACCAACCGCAGTACATCCATGCCTTGTGAAAATCTCTTGTGCCCCATTCATGCAGAGTGATGATGAGCAATGCCTGGACAACATGGAGTTTTGGTGGCTGCAAAATGAAGTCGCCAAGCATGTCTTTGGTATAGAGGGCATAATGATCCCTCGATAGGAGATGTTCTGCCCAGGACGCACTTTGGACCAACAACTGAGCTTTTGTAACTGCTAAAACGGCTCCAAGCAAAGCCCTGTGCTCGGGTGGGCGCTCAATTTGAAATTCTTCTATGAAGGTAGGGAGGTGGAGGATGGCCAGCTCGGGAAACGCGTTGATGAAGACATTGACAGCCTTCAGTATTACACTGTTGGAAAGACCTGCGATGTGGGCGTCAACAGACTGCATTGAGTAATTTGCAGGAGGGCGTTGCTGCTGTTTGGCCGTGATACGATGGCGAGTTGGAGATTCACTGGCAAGCTGGGGCCCACGACTTGATGCTGGCGTCGCTGTTGCAGTAGTCAACATGGAAGCATCTTGAAATGGCGACGGAAGTGTACCGCTGGTGTCTGTACGGCGAGGACGACTCCGTGATGTTTTAGGGTGGGGTCGAGTTAAGACGCAATCTGCGATGCTCGACTTGCGGCATCTTTGGCATGGAGCGGTGCCAGAATGAAGGCATTTTAATTTAGATTTCCTTGTTTAGCTACCGAATTAATTCATGGTGTTCCGCGAAGTTTGTTTTGGGGGGTTTTTTTTGGGGGTTTTTTTTTTTTTTTTTTGAAGGAATAAAATGGAATACAACTTGCCTGCAGGCATCACATGATAAACTCGAGCGCATCGTTCGGGCTGTACTGGTAGCACACGCCAGACGAGAACAGGGTTCGGGAACAGAACAGATGTGGTGAAAGCCGAGAGGCAGACGGTGCGTAGTCGTGTTGAGTGAGTCATTCCCGAAGCCAGCCAGCCAGCACTCGTGGGGTGACGGAATTCTTTGGATTGATGGGAGGATGCGAGTCATACGGGTCTTGCGGATCACATCAGAAGCAAAGCAGGGATGCTTGTACTCTTTGACACTCATCAATCAGTCGTCATGATGTATTAGTTAGACTGTGCTTGGAAGCGAGTTGACAGCCTTTCTGTATCCAGCAGGGTAGTGCAGGTGGTCCAGTCGTGTAATCCCCTTGACAGTGGGGCCTCAGGCAAGTCACGAGCGGGGATGTGGGTCAATTAGGATGCGGCTGAATGAAAGGTACTTGTTTTTATATAGGAACGTCTCTGTAATGGAAGTTCTTGCAATTTGACCTGCCTGAGGCCTTACCACTGCCAAGGGGATGATAGATCATGAAGATGTCTCATGGGGAAAAAACACACCAGACACCCACCATTCCATCGCCCTTGGACGGCGGGTGAAACCGGTTCCTTCAAACTGGCGGTGGTCGCTGCCGACTTGTCTCCAAAAAGTCCCTCGAAGTCCGATTGACTGGTGGATTGTTCAATATTTTATCGATTTTTTTTAGTTAATATTTTTCTTTGGATGTGACACTGGCGCCGCCCATCTTCATCCCAGTTCCCCCACACTCACCACATGCCGCATGCCGCATGCCGCATGCCCGCATGCATTCATCATCAAGAGGAGCCCAGCGACCTCCCGCCTCAACAATTTTGCCCGAATGCGCCGATTGACATCCCCCAATAAGCTCCGCGCCCCCGCCCCGCGCCCTGGCGCCATTGATGCCTGCCACGCTCACCACACCACCATTAATAACCTCAACCATTGTCCATTCGCACTCCACAACCCTCCAATCCCTATATACCAGTCAGCCTGCTCTCCCCTCCTGCGTCTTTCGCCCTCCCCTACCGTCCTATGTGACCAACCCTTGGTTCATCTTCTCGCGTCGTTCCTTTCACAGCTTGTGTTGAGGTTGCTTCAAAATTATTATCAGTCTGCCATTTTCCATTCTTGCTTACGAACACGATTTGCAAACGGCCCTCTTGTTGAAAACGGCGTCCCGCACACTATAGACCAGACGAATCGAGATCTCCCACTCGGTCATCCTTTCGAAAGTATACAGTACTATATAGAGAATAGAATGCAATTGAGGAGAGCCGCCAGAGTCATTCTTGTAGGCGCCCCCGGCGTTGGCAAAGGCACGCAAACCGAACGTTTGCTTCAGCGATTCCCCCAATTAGCCTCCATCAGCACAGGCGATTTGCTTCGCAGCAATGTCAAGAACAGGACGCCTCTCGGTAAGAATGCAAGCAGTCCCCCCCGCCCCCCTTCTCTTCCCCGCCGGGCCTCCATTCCCAAGCCCTCTATTCTCTTAGCATGCCGTACCGTACCCTGAGAATGTCTCGCATTCTAAACTATACCCCTCTTCTCAGGTATTAAAGCTGAGAGCACCATGAAGGCAGGCGGCCTCGTCGCCGACGACCTCATGCTACGCCTCATATCAAGCGAACTTCGGCATCGCGGCTGGCTACAGGGCCACGGACCACCCGAGGTCATGACGCTTTCGTCCGAAGCAACTACGACCATCACCCCGTGCAGCGGCTCCAACGACATGTCCTTCGATGCCTTCACCGCTGGCCGCGCTCTGTCCTCCGCCCAGGCATCTGAAGATCCCGCCGCTTCTTTCATCCTCGACGGCTACCCCCGTAACGCATCCCAGGCCAATACCCTAGATAGCATTGTCCCCATAAACCTCGCCGTGTCTCTGAAAACGCCCTTCTCCGTGATTCTAGAACGCATCGCAGGTCGCTGGGTCCACGAGCCCTCCGGCCGCATCTACAACACCACCTTCAATGCGCCCAAGGTCCCCGGGTACGACGACGTCACGGCTGAGCCGCTCACCAAACGACCCGACGACACCGAGGAAGTCTACCGGGCGCGGTTCCAGAAGTTCCAAGAAGCCAGCGAGCCGCTCCTGGAACACTACGCCAAAAAGGGTGTCCTGATCGAGGTCGAGGGCATGAGCAGCGACGAAATTAGCCCCAAGCTATATCATGAATTCGAGCGACGCTTCGTCTTGTAAAAGACCATTTTTGCCTCTTTGGCTACTCAGTTTGGCTATTGCCTGGCTTTTTTTTTTTTTTTTTTTTCCCACTTGTCACAATCACGTCTGCTTTGAGACCAGCGGCATAATGTGCTGTCACAGCTTTTATTTGATATCTGGCGTTTGGAATAAGCCATGGTGTAATGAATGGGACGGTGAAATTTGATCAACCCTAAAATATTCTTTTTCTTCCACATTGTCTATACTATATTGACGCACTTTTTGACTTGCAATGGCTGCAGTCTTACTCGGTGTGAGAGAAGCTGTGAGAAAGAGTGACGCCGTTCTCTCGGCATAGGGAAAAGGGGGAGTGGTAATGGCAATGGCCAGGTGATTCCTGTAAATTGGCGGAGAAATGTACATACTACGCCTGATGGGAAATATACTGATGACCTCGAATCTCAAACGAAACGTGTCGGCCTTCATTTTGACTGCTCATTTTCACATGATGCGCCAAACTCGGCTTCTGCTCCACTGATGCAAGCACGGGAAGATCCGGGATTGAGAAACATCGTCTTATTAAAACCACCGAAACCCGATTCGTTTTTAAAGGGCCGGATTATCGAGCACCCAATCTGGCGTAAATGGCACCCAACTCTAGATTCAGTGTGCACACAATTACAGCAAACACATATACGCACCAGCTTACAGGATCGTTTGCACTTAGATAACTCGCTTAATAAGACAAACAGTAGCAATAGCACAATAGGTTGTAGCAATAGATAGTTCTAGTCCTCCTTAGCTTTCTTGTTCTTTAGTTAATACACACTATAGCTAGAGTCTCGACCCATACGTCCTAGACTTGTGCACCGTAACAAAGGCCTTATAATATAGGGTATCTATTATTGCGACCAAGCAGCGTTATTTGTAAGTCTTATATATATATAGCTTTGATCTGGCGAAAAGCGCAGTCAACAGCAATTATAGGCCCCTAGAGGCTAAGTCTATTCTAGCTTACGTATAATTTACATACAAAGCCCGGTACCGAGAGCCTTGTGCGCCCAGCCACCAAGTTGGGTGCCATTTACGCCAGATTGGGTGCTCGATCAACCGGCCCTTGTTAAAGGGGAGGAAAGTCATGACTTTGACATCAGTGACGCCAACAACGGCGGTCAAGGCAGGGCCGATACTACGACTACTAATGCCAAGGGAGACAAGCTCCGATCCTTCTATGACAGGGACATCCGAATCTAGCAAATATATCCCAACCTCATAATTCAGGTAGCCCGCGAGATTGGTCATAGGTTCACCTTCAGCGAGTTAATCACGGAAGCTATAAAGAAAACCTTTTGCATTTTCCGTTTAAGCTGCTCACTTATTCAGAAGCTATACAGCGGGGAGGAAGAAGTAATTTTCCCCAGAATAAACCTACTAGTTTAAACTGTCTACCTACAAAGAAGTTGTATATCTAATAACTATAGCCCTTACAATTAAGGAGCACAGCAAATATATAGAATAAACCGCAAACCTGCTACCTCTTTAAACTAAAAGTAATACTATATATAGTTACAACTAGCAGGGAGTCTATAAAAGGGGAGAAGGCACCTTGGTGCAACTACAGCTTATACTAAGAAAGAGCCTAGTCGCCTAAGATTACAGGTTCTTAGATATCTTGCGCTACAATATAGTTACAGCGCTTGCTATAAACCCTAACGATGTGGCTAGAGTAGCTTGCGGGGTGTTCTATAAGGAGGCAGAAAACCTCCTAACTAATAAAGAAAAAGAGCGTAAACAGAAAGATAAGGCGCACAATAAGATGATTACGTTTAGCACAGACAACTGCAAAGAACTGGTTGTAAACGACTAGTATTATAGCCTTAGCCTGTCCTTCACTATAACCAACAGAGAGCCTGGCCTTATAGACCCGGACACATCTCGTTAATGGCTGGGATATCTCGCATACGGCAGCCCTGTAGTCGGGCGCGTTATTGAGCTGCTTTACCAGTATGTTGTGAGGGGAAAGAAGAAGGCACTCCTCTTCTGCGATTTACCGGCGATACAGATGTGGTTCCATACGTCACTGCTGTGTGGAGAACCTTCTTTGGAATCAAACGTGATTCAGCTCTTTGGAAATAGTGTTCATGTTGTGTACGTACTCTAGCGTTGTTAAAGAGACAGCTAGCTTACACGTGGAATCAGGGGTTATTTACTCGCGTGATACAAGCAAGCCTATGTCTGGATGGCCCCCCGACAGCTGCGTTTTTGCCTTTACAATGTTTATTTCAATCCGATGGGGAGGCAAAAAAAAAAAAAGAACCAGAAACGAAAACCGAAGCCAGAAGTCTCGGGCCTTTTTATCTATTCCTCCAGGTTTGGTTATTCCTACAGACACTTATGTCTTCATTGGAAGGTGCAGACATGTAGTCATGCAAACATGGAAAATTCCTCAACGTTTCTAGGATTAGTATGATGGAAGCCTGCGACTCTGCCCCTTCTTATCGAATAACAGCCTCGCCTTCGTGGTGAGTTTTAACACGCTTAATCGGCCCACTCATCACCTTGTCGCATGCCCTTCGGAATGCCTCCTTCGCTGAAGGGCTTCGACGAAGAAGACGCAGTAGGAATGACATCTCCATCGTCATCATCGAGTGCCTTAGCCAGCTCGTCCGGGTCTTGCATCTTGGCGTCCGGGTCAACAACTTCTTCCAGGCCCTCGTCATCGCGATGTTGTCCATAGTCAAAGACATCCTCGTCAGCACTGACGGAGATACCGCGTGCACCCCAACCAGGTCGTGCGGGCTGTCGAGCGTCATTGCCATTAGCACTGAGCGCTGGAGTGCTTTCCTCATCGTCATTTGATTCAAACTTCTTGCCAAAAATGCGGCGCAGGAGCCACCCACGGCGCATGTCGTCGGCGTCGACGATACCGCCGCCTCGGAGCTTGACGCGTTGTCGGGTGTAGTAAACCCAGGCGAAATCAACATAGAGCGCAGTTTGTATGCACCCGAAGATGACGGCAATGGCATCGGGCTTCCTGCCGGTGGAGTCAAGTTCTCGGACGAACCAATTTAGGATATAGAGCGCTCTGTAGGATCCCAGCGCGACAAGGTAAAAGGAGTCGATCACGGTCGGAACGGTGGTCTGTCGGAGGAGAAGAAGCTGCGGCAGGATGCAACCTGCTTCAAGAATCTCGGAAAACACCCACATCCACTATTGCGTAGCGTGTCATTGTCAGTACAAGCCAAGTTCTGATATATCGGATTTGTCAAAATGACATAGCATTGTGTCCTGACGAACCGTTCGAAAACCCCATCTGCTTTCAAACATCATCATCATGAAAGGAGACAGGACCGCGGCGGCAGCCAACACGCCCGCGCCCATCTTCCAAGATAGCTCACGTTCTCGCGAGCGAGGAAACACCCACTGCATCACGGCGATGGTGTAGAATGAGGAGAAAATGTATACGATCTTGAATATCAGATTCCATAATATCTGTTCGCCGAATATATCGAGGTACCGTGTGCAGAATACAAGGGCGTACAGCGCTTGTGTGATTAGGGAGACACCCTCGGCGCTACGATTTCTGTGAATAGAGAATATGAGGATACCCTTGGATGAGACGTGGGCCAGGTCTCCCAGGATGCGAAAGATCTAGGGCCATGTTATTATTCTGCAGTCAGTGCAAAAAGTCCTCCTTCGCTCGTCTTTCTCCAAGTTTAGCCCTCGCCTATGTGAACAACAATATGAATAGGAGACTCGCAATGCTGAGGCTTTATCGAAGCAAGGATGGTCTGGTCTACTTACGTTCCACGAAACCATGACAGGCGTTTTCGAGAGACTAGGGCTCGGCAGTTCGTGAGCGGTTCGGCAGAAGTCGAGGGGAGAATCAAACAGTTAAAAAAAAAAAAGTAACCGAACTGGAGGCGGGGAGCGTACGCTTGGGCTGGTGATAAAGATGAAGAGGGGTCGTTTAGAATTAGAGTCTGGACAGATTAGCGATGAACCTGCCAGGCCGCAAAGTGTCATGGAGAGTTAGTTAATGTGGTTAAGAGGAGATTGGACAGCATGATCCTTGGAGACGGCGGGCTTGCGACAGCTGATTGGGCAAAGCTCAGTCAGGCCTGGCCTTAGCAGCATGGCAGCACGGCTTTGCTGCAATTCCGATTTGCCGCTTCACTCGGGCGGCCACAATGCAGGAAGAAAAGAAAGCAAGTGCTCAAGTAACCACCATCCACTGCCCGCAGATGGTGCAGCGCAGAGCTAACCACGGAGAGACGAGAAGTAGTCAGCAAGACTTCTAATTAGTTCACTGCTGGGTTTGGGTTTGGGTTTGGGTTTGGGTTTGGGTGACATTGGATTACAATCCCGTGGCCTGCGTGGGTCCTACTACATCGCATCGCATTGACGTCGTCTCACGAAGAGCATCACGCTTGACGCGTCCCACCACGGCGTACCGCGTTCAATTAAACTAGCATCAGACGACCACCGCATTTCGCAAATCGCAGCTTCGTATGGCAACTTTCTAACTGCAAGTAAAGTGCAAGCCCTTGAAGATCATGAATATTCCATACAATTTGCCGGGATAGAGTTCCTATGCAATGGCCACAGGTAAATCCTCGTCCTCTCCGCTGTATAACAAACAAACAACCCATTTGGCTCTCCACCATGTTGACCACATTCTACAGGGAGGGAAGGTCGCGAGGACCGTCTCAACCAGCGACTCCGAGGTGCGCAGTATGTGAAAATCTCAGTCTTCTAAACTTGAAGGCTGGCTCAGTCTAATCGAATGTCAGGCGCGTAAACGTGGGTGACGACATCTCCTTCAGCTTCGATCTCGCTGGCGTTCCCGCGGCACAAAGCTCCAGTTCTCCGGCCATTACTGCGCAACCAGGACGCCAATCCAAGAGCGCAATCGAATCGCCACCCGGACCTGGTGCAACTTCGTCACGGGGCTCCGGTTCCAATGTCAGCGTAACCAGTTCCCGGCCATCAGAGCCTTCGCGGCAAGGAGACCAGCTCTCTCGACGGCGCACTTCTAGTATCCCAAGATCGAGTGCAGAGCCAACATTGGACGAACCAGACGAGTTGGACACTCTCCGTCCCCCATCCAGCGCGCCGCCGTCTGTACAACAACGCATACCCACGACTATAACCGAAGAAGTCACTGAGAGTCCAGCAACGAAACCAGGAAGCGGACATCGACGGCGCATTGCCGGCGTCGAGATAGACCAGCCCCTACCGCCCAGACTCCTAGTGTCCTCGAGCTCAACCCCCGAAGTGCAGTCGTCATCACCCTCCAGACGACGGCCACGTCTCAGCGGTACATCAAAACGACCGCCACAGCCACCACGACCTCTCACCCCCAAACTTGCTGCTCTCCCCGTCCGAGAGCAAGCACCCCAGACCGCATTGTCCAGGAACAAGGCCACTCCACCACGAAGACAACCGTCGCCCCCAGAAGAAGAATCGGAAGAAGCAGATCTGTCAGACGAAGAAGCAGTTGAGGTTGCCGCCAAAGAAGCCGCCCATGCCATTGGCCACAAACGCCCCAGACCGGGCATCACAACCCCGGAACTAGACACCGACGACGACTCAGAACAGGACACCACCTCGCAAATATCATCCTACAGGAAGAGGCGCAAAAGCCCCGCGGCCCAAAGACAGCCCGCCAAACGACCAAAGCCGACCGACCAATTCGCTAAGCGTAACAAGAAGCGCTACAGCTCCAGCAGCGAGCAGAATGACGACGCAGCCGTGGAAATCACCGTCCAGCGATTCGTCAACAATTTCCAGCGCGACCTCGACGTAGACGAGCAGCAGGAAATCCCCTATGCGAATAGGGGCGGGGAGACAGTCGTGGATGTCTTCGCCCAGGTATGCGAGGAAGTCATCTCCTCTGTACTCGATCAGCTACAGCAGCTGGCGGCAAGCACAGATGACATGGACAAGAAAAAAGAGTGTAGGATCAAGGCCAGAGCGATTGAGGCGTATCGAGAGGAGCTCAGCTCTCGATTACTCCAGCATGTAGGTGACCCTTTCTTTTTCTTTTTCTTTTTAGGATCTCTATTCAGGTAAAAAGTGAAAAACACTAAATTGGTGTAAATGATAGGCAATACACTTGAATCATTGGCATTCATTGCGACGGCGGCTACGACATGTCCAGAAGGAGAAGCTCGCGCTTCGAGATGAGATCATCCGCTTAAAGGGTGAGAGGGAGCAGGTGGCGTTGCGAATGGATGCTATTCGAATAAAGCATGAAGCGGATAGCAAAGAATCTATGGTAAGTGGCAAGCACCTGATGACAGCAAGTTTGTAAAAAAAGCTAGCTAACAGTTTGGCCGTAAGTTCCGTCTTGACGCATCGGCTCTCATGCATGACATCGACCTTGCGGTTGAGCAAGGTCGAGAAGCGCCAGAGTTGTCACCAGCGGCCGAAAGAGAGGCCGAATTGGGAAACCTCGCTCTTGTTTTGGCTCAAATTTCAGACCAAGTGGGCTCGATAAACTCTACAGGCGGACTTCTCCAGCAAGCGCGAGACTTGAATGCATTTCTAGAACGAGCAGCAAGAGCTCTCGAGTCAAGATGACATGTGCAAAGTTCTGTATTACCATCTTAAGGATATATAGTAGCTGCTATTGGGGTTGCCTCTACGTGTCTGCTCATTGGATTTTGGCCTTGCTAAAGTCCATTTCGGGATGCTGTTCCTGGAACTTCTTCAAGATGTCCATCTTCTTCTGCTCGTCGGACGAAGGCAGCCCCTTTTCCTTTTGCCTCTGATCGTACATCATTTTTTCAACCATGCCCCTCGTCTCTCCGTCCAAATCAGAGAGCTTTGAGGACTCAGGTTGGATCTTGGTGACGTCAATCTTGGGAGCCGAGGTGATGACGTGAGCCCACCACTCCATCTTGTTGACCTTGTCGAGGTGAATCTCGACAGTTTTGGTACCGTCGGTATTGGTCGACAGCGTCCATGTGGATTCGTCGACGTGGATCGTGTGAGGGAGATCGCCCTGTTGTCAGTCACGGCCAAGTCAGTTTCACCAAAGCTCAAGCGACCGGTAGGATATATCATCATTCTTTGATCACCTCCCACGATGGAATGCACGGAGCCATAAATTACTGGCCAAGGGAGAGGATGGGATTCGTAGTCTGATGTACCTTTATGACTGGGTCTTGGCCTTTGATACCCGCAGACAAGCTCTGCTTTTTAATGTCGATGACAAGGTCTTTCGACTTTATATTTTCAGGGACTGTGAATGTAACGTTGAGGTCTGCAATAGTCTGCTGCCATTTGTACGGGAGAGTAGCCTGCTCGGCCGTCTCTTGCGCACGAGCGGCTGCTTCTTCGGCGGGCGTGGGATCTGGCAGAGAGGAAGTTGTCAGCTGTTGCGGTGAAGAATTTGTGAAACAGAACATGAGAAGGAGGCGTATGCGTAGGGAAAGAGGGATAAATACCTTTGACGTCGGCCATGGTATCCTATCTGGGATCTTGTTTCGTTGTATGGTAAATGAGACGGGGTGTTGGAGAATGGGATGCGAAAGCAAGCATGACAGCCCGCCTGGACGAAGAAGCAGCTGGAAGGTCTCATGGAGGGGCGCTTCATCTGCAAACAATTTAACTAATGCAGCCGCAACCCGGACAAAAACCAAAGCTCGGACCAGTAAAGGCCAAGCCCGCACACAGGGGTCAATTGGGGTAGCGGACAATTGCCCACTAGCGCATTCCATGTCAGGCACTTTACACAGGCACTTGAGTAGGCTACAGTAGGTGTGCAGCTACCTGCCCTGGCTGACAAAGCCTGGCAAGCTCTATCTACAGCTTGCGTGAATCACTGATAATCAAACCACCAGTTTGCCATTTGCTCAGATCCGTTCCTGCAACCAACAGTTGCCAGCCTCAACGTCTCATAGTCGCCGCCCCTACGCGCCAACCGGCTCAGTTGATAGGTGGGCATGTAAGCGCCTAAAGCTTCCCTGCTTCAACGCATGAAACCCAAAGATCCTCCCGCAAAATGTCACGAAACAGCACCAGCACAGTCTCACGACGGCACACCTCCTTGGCAACGGGACCGTCAGCGCCGCCGCCGCCAGACCAAGACGAGATATGTCCTGTTTGCAAAACCACCCGCTACTTCAACAAGGACATGGAGTTCCTCATCAACCCAGAGTGCTATCACCGAATGTGCAAGACGTGCGTGGAACGCATCTTCAAGGACGGGCCGAACCAGTGCCCTTACGCAACGTGCCACAAGACGCTCCGCCTCCGAGGCTTCAAATCGGCCTTCTTCGCAGATCTGTCCGTCGAGCGAGAAGTCGATATCCGAAGACGAGTCGCGCAGGTCTTCAACAAGGTGGAGGATGATTTCGAGACGCTCGACGACTACAACGAGTACCTCTACATGGTGGAATGCCTGACGAGCGACCTCGTCAGCGGAACAGCCGATGCGAAGAGCAAAGCCGAGGCCCAGCTAGCCGAGTGGGAGGCCAAGCACAAGGCAGACATTGAGCGCAACAAGAAGCTCGCCCGGGAGTCAGACGAGGCCCGGCAGAAGCGCCTCGCGCAAGAGCAAGAAGCTGCGCGGCAGCGGAGACTCCAGGATCTGCAGGAGGAAGCAGAGGAGAAGGCGAATGCCGCGCGATTCCGGGAGGAGATGCTCGACTCGTTGCAGAGCGCAGAGATGGGATACGCCAGCGAGACCATGGACAAGATTATGCTCAAGAAGCGGGGACAGCAGAAGAGGGAATCCGCAAGGGATGCCTTGTCGGCCGCGACAGGGAGTGGCTTGTCCATCCGGGGACTGCGCGATAAGACGCGCGGTTCTGCGGTGGACAACAAGCCCTATGATCCCTTTGGCGGGCTGCAGCTTGCGCCGGATAGGGTAGACTTGTCTGCGGAGAAGTTGCAGGAGTACCATAGTGAGTGGATCAACGTGACGAGGTCGAAGAATGAGTATCTCGTCGGGGGTTACAGCGCGGATGAGTACATATCCAGAGCACTGTACGAGGCGTTTTCAGGACTCGGCGTCTTCATCGTGGACGAAAAAAACGAGGGGGGCGTCGGCACGGCTGCCGCGAGGGAAGCAGCTACGGGCGTGACGACAGGCAACATGGATACTGATGGTGTATTTTGAGATGATGGAGAAGGCGACTTTTTTTTTAAATTTTTTTTAACGATTAATGGTGCATATAATTGGCGTCGAGAAGGGTGTTTGGTTTTTTTTTTTTTTTCTCGGAATGGATCAAATGGCTTTACTGGGCATACTTATGACTTGATCGAAAGAACACAGAATTCACAGCCTTTTTCGTTTCTGTATTGCGTCATGATGAATTTTTCGGGTCAGCTATTAGTGCGTCTTGGACGTAACGTAGGGCACCCACCTACGGAACCCACCTACATTCGGAACGCGAATTGCCACAACAACAACATTCTATTAGCGTTAAATTATTCAGCGCCACAAGCTAAGAATAGCTGTAATTAGTGTTGCCTAGCTACTAAGCTGCCACTTATAACATAGATCCTTAAAACCGATATTAGCAGCAGCTGTAGCAGCCTTCTAGAGCGCTAGAAGGCGCTGCTAAGCCTTTTCTATATCCTTAATATTAATAAATTTTTTATTTAGATTATAAGTAACTTTCTGCTTTTTCTATAGTTTATATTAATTAATTTAATACTAAAGGTTCTAAATCTAGCGCTCTATATTTATTAGCTTAAGGTTTTTATTGTTTAATCTCTTCTAGATTTTATAAAATAATTAACAGTAAGCTAAGCCTAATACTTATAGTTTAATTACTTAGTTAATAAGCTAATAAATATAATAGCTGTACTAAGGGGTTATAAGATAGTTATTCTAACTATTATTTATACTTACTAAAGCTAGTATAAAAGGTTTTTTAGCTAATAGTAGTAATTTTAATAGAAAAGATTTATTAATATTTAAAGAATAAATTCTAGTAGCTTTTTAACCTACTAAGATATTTCTTTTTATAATTCTAGCTTTATAAGCTTTATAGTAATATTCTAGAAATAGAGACTTACTTATAGAGGTTATTATTAATAATAGTTAGAAGTCTATAATTAAAGCGTAATAGCTAGCCTTAATAGGCGCAAAAACGCCTATATTAAGTAGTTATAGTATATATAATAAATGTTCTAGTAGAAAAAGTAGATAAATATTGTTTTTAAAGCACTTAAGTATAAAGTTATTATTAATATAACTATTGTAACTATTAAGAATAAGAAGCTAGGTGTTACGGGATAATCCTACAGACCCGTAGGTCACTAGTGCACGTAACCGCAATTATGTATAAGTAGTTAGAAGCAACACTTAGGTAGTTAGATTAAACAATTAATAATTATTCACTAGAACACTATTTCTAGATACTCCTTATAGAAGCTCTTATAACTTCTCTTATAATTTATTATATAACCTATTAAATCTAATAACCTATTGTTACTTCTAATAAATCTACATTAAATTCTACTGTAATAAGTAGTAGTAATTACTTCTAATTATTACTAACTCTTCTTAAGCTTAAAAGCTAAAATTGTAATATTTAAGATAGAGTAACTTTAGAAGGAGCTTAGTAAAAGGAATTATATTCCTTTTACTAATAAAGAACTTAAAACTATATATTAATTCTATAAATTTTACTACTAAAATCTAGATTTTTAGATTTAAAAAAGGGATTTTATATCTTAAAAGAAAAGAAGCTTACTACTTTATTTTACTTACTATAAATTTATTAATAAATAGCTTAAATTATATAACTAACTTAAGCTAGTAGAACTACCTTTTTACTAAAATACTATTAATACTTCTATAGTACAGTAGGTATAAAGGTAGATTAATAGAATTATTAATAAGGCTAAATCTACTAAACTTCTTATAGATTTACTAATAGTAATACTAAAAGGAAAAGCTAAGGCTAGATTATCTAGATTTAATAGCTTAAGAGATATTATCTATAAAGCTAGTGCTAGTTTTACCTAGAATATTAAAGAAAAGTAAGTATAAGGATCTAGATTTATACTACTTACTAAAGACCTAAATCTATTAAATATACCTTAAACTACTAAAAAGAACTTATTAATTAAAGAACTAGCTAAAATCTTACTGCTTTTATAGGCTTACTAAAGGTTTTATACCTTTAGGCTAAAGTATAAAGTAAAGAAAGCAGTAAAACTATTTAAAAAAGAGAACCTCTTACTAGAATAGCTTATAGGTTTTTCTATAGAAATTAGTAAGTAAATTAGTAGAATTAAGGGAGAATTAATTAATAAAATTAATAGATTATAAAGAGAATTAAATAATAAAATTACTACTCTTTAGGTAAAATAATAATACTTAGCTTAAAAGATAAAGACTATACTTAAGCCTTAAGATAAATATAATAAATAATACTATACTTAATAAGGCTTTTAGCTTAAGAATTATAAATAAAGAGCTTTTAATTTTTACTTACCTCTAAAAGATAACTAAAACTAAAAGTAAGGTTAAAAGTAACCTTTAAGTAAAAGAAACTATATAATATAGAGATATCTTAAACACTTTAGTACTTTTTTAAAAGAATAAAAGCTACTATAATTTCTAAAGAATCTATTAAAGTAATACTATAATAGTAAAGCTAAGAAAAGCTAAAATACTAAAAAAGACTAAAATTAAGTATTTAGTAACTTTAAATATTAATATATAAATTAATAAGCACTATACTATATTAGAAATAATAATCTCTAGCTAAATCTAGTAAATAAAAGGCTAAATCTATATTAAAAATAGAATAACTAAAGCAATATATAGTTCTAAACCCCTAAGGAATAAATAGATTCTATATAGAAAATTACTAATATTAGTTACTTTAAACTCTTTAATAATAGAAATATCTATAAGCTAATTTTATATAAAGGAAAGTATACTATTTTCTATAATATAAAGCTATAGATTTAAGCTATTAAAGACTACTATAGCTATAGTGCAATTAATGCTTAAGAAGCTATTTATATTAAGCTTTAAACTCTCTTTAAAGGAAATATATTAATATAGTATAAGTAGTATCTAGATTACTATAAAAAAATAGCTATTTTTAGCAGTTTAAACTTAATTTATACTACTATTTATAAAGAATTTAGTATATAGATCTAGAATATAATAATATAGCTAAATTTAGCTAAGTTTATAGAGTAAAATATAATTAAAGAAAAATTATTTAGGGAATTTACTTTTAGAGTATTTTAATATATCTATATAAATAGTAAAACTATTAATCTTTAGCTTCTTTTAAGACTTTATTATAAGCTATACCTAGAATTATAATAGCTATACTTAATTTTAACAGTAAAAGACCTAAGATCTATATATATTACTATAGTAAATAATAAGGTTAAGAATCTATAAAAATACCTTAAGGATTTAAAAAAATAATAAAAATTAGAAAACTATAAAGAAAATATTAATACTTACTATACTTAAAGTAAATTTAATAGTAAGAACTCTAAAAATAATAAAGTAGCTTAAAGTAACTAAGTAAACTAGAATAAAAGTAATAGTTAATTTTAGTTTTAACCTCTATTCTATAAAAATTACTAAAATAATTATCCTTAGTACCTACTATAAAACTAAAGGAATTAGCTACTAAAAGAGTAATAGCTTTAGCTTTAGTAGAACTAGAATTTAGAGGCTAGCTAGAATTATTAGCTAAAGCTATAGTATTTTTAGTAGCTTTAATGTTTTTAATAATAAAGCTTACTGTAGAATAATAAGAAATATACCTATATAATAACGTTTAAAGATAAATCTAACTAAAAAGACTATAAAAAGTACCTTAAAAGCTATAAATATTAGCTAATAGAAGAAAAAGAAATAGTTAATACTAAAGAACTACTAACTAGCTTAAAATCTAACTTTATTAAAACCTATTTTACTAAAAGTAAAGAAAAGTAAAAGAAAAAGGTTTAAATAAAGGTAAACTAAAAGGATTTATAGAGAATTTAGATAAAGTAAGTAGTTAAAGTAGTTATAAAGCTATAGCTTATTAAATTTAGTATTTTAAAGTTAAATTTCTTTCTAAAGATTTCTATTTAATTCTATAATAAAGAACTATTATATTAAATCTACTTAAATACTAAAACCTCTTTAGTACTAGTTAATAAAGTATAGTTAACTTAGTTTAGTTAGAATATAAAATAGGCAAAAATAGAGCTAAAACTAGTTACTAAAGTGCAATTATTCTTCTATATCTCTAAGACAGCTACATTTAACTTCTATATCCTTAGATCTATATATAGCGTGCCTATAACTAGCTATTTTATAGTTATAGCTAACGTAATAAGTAACTTAAAACTAAAGCTCCTTCTAGGTTTAACCTTTCTCTATAATTATAGTGTTAAAATTAATTTTATTTGCCTAAGGGCTACTATTAGGTCTATTTATAATATAGTTGTAGAAATAGGTATTTTCTAGCTAATTTTAAAGATTCTACATTAAAATGTAACAGCAGTATAAGCTATAACAATTCCGCTAAAGTTATAGAAGTATATTCTAGTTAAATAGAAGAAGGTACTAGCTAATAAGAAGGCTACTACCTACTATATATACTTAAAATCTAACCTTATTCTAGATGCATTATTTAGCACAACTAACTAGGAACAAATGGGTTTTCCTCCCTGCTACAGGGTTTTTCCACGGTGGAGTTAGTGACTAAGCAGGGGTTCTAGCTTTCTAGCGTAATTTAATAATAATAATAACTAGGAACAAATAGTAGCTTATAACTATTTAGATAAATTTATTATAATCTAGAAAAATTAGAAGGTTGCTTGTCTCTAGCATAATAAAGAGCTTAAGGCTAACTATATAATTATAAACCTATTTAATTTATATATATATTTTTCTAAGGATATTGCACCTAATAATAGTCTATTGCCTATAGAAGATTATAAGTTATAGGAAGAAGGTAACAGTAGCAGATTTAACCCTAAGAAAGTTAATAATAGTATCTCTATATATAGAATCTTTTATCTTAAGGATGTACTATATATCTGCAATAAATATAAGGTTAAGGTAGAAAACTTAAACCTAAACGTTGCAACTAAGCTTATTAACTTAATAGATAAATATAATATTTATTGTAATAAAGGTATTATTTCTATACCTAAAGACTAGTATATAAGAGTAGATCTAGTAGATAGATAGTAGAAGCAGCTAAAACCTATCTAAATCTACCTACTAAAAGCTAAAGATAAAGCTAAACTAGATAAGGTTTACAATAAGCTATATTTAAGTAGAAAGATATTGTATTTAGACAACCTAGCAGCTATAGCCTGCTTAGCCTTTATAGTGTAGATTAAAACCCTAATAGAAAGGAAAGAATAAGTTGTAGTTAATATAAGGCTACTTAACAGTGTAGTAATGCTAGATGTATACCCCTTACTGGATTAATTAGATATTATAGCAGATATATATAGTAAGAAGATGTTTTTACTCTTTAATATATTAGGGTTTTTCTACTAGCTTCCTATAAAATAAGAACATTAATCTTATATAGTAGTAATATTAAAATAAGGATTAAAAGCATTAAATATAGCGCTTATAGGCTTTAAGAACGCATTAGCTTTTGCTTAATAGTATATAGATGTTAAAAATAAGCTACCCTGTATAGCCTATTTTTATGCCTACTAGTTGCTCTATCACGTGACCCTCATTAGGTCTTGTTACGTTGATTTTTGGAAGAGATATCGTTGTTACTAGATGTAAACATCTAGATTTGACTAAGGCAAAGTTGCCTAACCTATAGTCAACTTTAACTGCGATTTTCTCCACAACTAGCAATGGTAGAAATTCAAGAAGTATACCATTCGAAAGCTAAGAATTAGGGCTATCTAATGGTATAATTGTTGGATAGGGTTGCTTATAAGGGTTGCTTGTTATTAGTGGAATTTGTTAAATTGTGCACGTGGGCGTCTCGTTTGTATTGAAAATAATAGGGATTACAGGACTAGATAGAAGAGGGTAGTGGTCTCTTATATTTAGCACCTGTAATTGCTCCTAGCAATTATCACGTAGTGGAAGCAGCAGCGGCCTAAATCAAGCTGTAGTGTATAGTATAGATCACGTAGAGGCAATAGATAACTGTAATAGTGGTATCTTTATATTAAGAGCGCTGTAACGAACAAGTTGGTGAGTGTCAAAAGTAGCTTCAACACCAGCGATACCAACATCGCCAACTTCATGCAACATCAGCTCCAACAGCTGGTACTAGCACAACTACTCCAACAGTAGCACAACAAAGGAACTTAGTTACAACAACTAAGTGTAGGAAACAAGTAGGTATAGTGGACTAGGATAGGATATAACAGGGGTTATCTAGTCTGTTATCTTTCCTTTGTTATAGGGCTCTACACACACTAATATTAGCCCCTCTTATAGAGGTAGTGCAACGGATTACTTAGTATCTCTTAGAATTCTCTTGCTCTATAAGCTGCAGGATTTTTAGGTATTTAGCTATCTCTCTTCTTGTTTTTCCTTCTTCTCTTCTCTTTCTTTCTCTCTTAGAATTAGCTATATATAGGCTGCTTTCTCCCTCCTAAGTTAAAGGAATTAAGTAAGCAATTTACACTTTTCTATACACTAGAAGCTTCTTTATTTTCTCTCTCTTCTGTTATCTCTTCCCTCTTCCTTTTAATAGTTATAAGCTTAGTTTGCTCTTCTTTAGTATCTTTACCTTTTTAATAACTCTATTATCTTCTTTAGCTCTCTAAAGCTATTTACATTATTCTATTATTATAGATACCTAGTATCTTTAATAGCACTCTTTTTATTATATAGTTACGTGCTTTACACTATACTATATAATTTCTCTATTATCTATTACAATAATATCTTTTCTTGTTATTAACAATAATAATATCTTTTCTTGTTATTAACAATAATAATATCTTTTTTTATTATTAACAATAATAACATTATTTCTTATTATTTACTACAATAACAACCTCTTTAATATTAATTACGTAATATTAACCCTAACCCTAACCCTAGAGGGTTAGTAGAGGAAGTTAGTTATTAACCCTTTTAAAGAGATAACACTTACAACAATTTAACAATAAGTTAAGCAGTTACGCTACTAAAAGCGCCCTGATTTTTACTATAGATTTTACTCTAATTTAAAATCTAACTTCTATTCTAAATTTGTCTTTAAAAATAGAATAATTCCCTTAAATTAACTTCTTAATTTTCTTTTAGTATTAGTTTTAAATTTAACAGTAAAGTACAACATTAATTTTTAGTCTTAAATTTACACTAACTTTAATAACAAATTCTACAGCGAATTTAACTCTAATTATAAAACGGATTTCTATTATAGATTCTTTATTAATTAATCTACTAGATTTACACCTAGACTTACACTATAGATTCCACTATAGAGCTTAGATTAACAGCTTAATACTAACTTTATACAGTAAGAGACTAGAATTGTTAGATTTTAGTTATTAAAAAATATACAACAAACGAAGGAGTCTAGAACTACCTAGATCCAGCAGAGGACAATAAAGAGGAACTAACTAAGCTATAAGAACTAATACCTAAGGATATTAACAAAAAGGTTACTATAGTAGAAGATTTAAACAACTATAAATTCTCTATTCTATAGTTCCTTTACACACAATATTAAATAAAGATCTAAGACTACTACAACTAAAAGAAAGCCCTTAATAGTATCTAATAATAGATAGTTAAAACAGTTAGTAACTACTATAAAACTATTAGCTATAAGCACAATATTGCTAAGTAGATCCTTCTTCTTTAACAACAATTAAAGCTAATATCTTAGGATAACAAAAAAGAAGTACTCTCTTAATATAAAGCTATATTAAAGAGCCTTTCTAGAACTAAGATAAAGGAATTTATTACATCCTATAAGAAGGTACTCTTAGAAGTATAGCAAATTAATCTTCTAGATACCTACAATCTCTAGCTAACTTTAGACTTCCTTAATGCTGTTTAGCAAATTAACCCTTCCTTTTTAACCTATTAGCACAACAGAATTAGAGATAAATCGATCTCTAATAAGCCTAATTAGAAGGAAAAGATACTAAATAGCTACTAAATTATAGATCTTTTTAAAAGCTAAATAAAGGCTAACAATAATAGATCCTTTGCTAACTTCTAGGACTAGAAAGCTCCTTCTTCTTTAAAACAGCTAAATCCACTAAATTTAAATTTAAATCCTATATACATCTATAGAAAGCCTTATAAGTATAATAAGTGTTATTACTTAGTAAGCAACAATAGACTAAAAGACTAAAAACCTAACAAAAAGACTATTAAATCTATTTAATAAAAACTTAAGAACAATAAGTCTATAAAGAAGGTAATATATACATTAAAAAGAGATAACCTATCTATTAGCAATAATGTTCTTCCTAAGGGATTCTCTTTATTGTCTTCTTCCTTAAATCTAGTTATTAGTTCTGCTTTTACTAATCTATCTTCTTCTTTTAGCAACTCTAATACCCCTTATCCTCTAAGGGACTCCTAGATTCTTAATTCTAGCTCTAATATCTATATAACTAATAACCTAAATAGGTTATTAGATTATAAGGAAGCTACTATAATACAATAGATCTTTACTAGAGATTTAAGCCTTTCTATTCTAGGATATAGCTGCGTTCTTATTAGAACTAATAAAGGACTCTTCTAACTTCAATAGGTTGCCTTTATTCCTATATTCTACACTAATGTAGTAAGCCTAGATAAGCTTCTATAAGCTAGATATAACTAGAACCTAAAGATAGATTAAGTTACAAAAGACTTAAGCAACCTCTTCTAAACAATAAGGAACTATAGGCAACTAACTATTAAATTTAACGAAATTAACAATTAACCTAATAGTTTCTTTTTAACAACTTCTTTAGCTTTAGTAAACCTATAGCATTAACGATTAAGGCATTCTAATAAGGAAGCTCTTAAACACCTAGTAGAAGCAACTATAGGAGCTAAGGTTACTGGATTTACAAAAATTAAATGTAAAGCTTATTCTCTTTTAAAGGTAACTAGGAAAATTAATAGAGAACCTCCTTTAGGCTTTAGTTCTAAGCCCTTCTAGAAAGTCTTTATTAATATCTTTAAGCTAAAATAAGAATATAATAGTTCTAATTTAGCTCTTCTAATAAAGAATAATTTTATAAAGATAATTATGTATTATTCTTTATTTTCTTTAACTTAATAAGAGTTAGTCTTAAAGCTTAAAGTCTTTAATAACTATATAAAGAGACAATAGCAACTAGATATTTATATTATCTATTAAGACAATAAAAGAGGTCTTTAATAAGACTATATAACCTAGATCTAGCAATAAGGAATTAAAGATAAGCTAATAGCACTATATACTTTAGCCTAAAATAGTTAAGCTAAAAGATTAAGGGGTATAATAGCTACTAAAGCTAGAACCTTACAGCTTTTCTTAAATTTACCTTCTAAATTATAGCCTAAACTCTAGAAAACAGTAATATTCTTATATAATAGAACCCCTTAATAAGGTATAGATTAAAAGACCCCTTTTTAGGTATTTTACACTTAGCTTTCTAAAAACAATAAAGATACTAAATATTCTAGCTTCCTTAAACTAGATATCTCTTTCCTTAAAGCCTTTAGTTATAGAGCTTATTCTTTTACAATAGAAGCTCTTAAGAATACAGCTAAATAAGAACTTAAAACTTTACTCTATATAGAGATTAGTTACCTAGTTAGTTATAATTCCTTAAATATCTTCTACATCTAGATTCTAACAAAAAACGAGATTAAAAGAGTAAAAGATATTACTTTTAATAAATCTTTCTTCTATAATCTATATAAAAAGCAACCTATTTAATAAGAGGTTTAAATACAGCTTCTAGTACACATTAAATTAACCTTTAAATTTAAAGACTTTTAACTAACTACACTTATAGAAGTATAGCTTCTACCTATTTTAAACCTAGAAGAATACTAAGACTTTACTTCCTCTATAGAACTCTCTATAGATAAGGAACCTCTACAACAACAGAAACCTTTCTAGTTATTAACACTAAGTTTAAAGCCTTAGTCTCTTCCTTAACAGCTTCTATAACTAACTAACCCTTATAGGTTAGTAAGACTAACTACCTATAATTCTTCTAACTTTACCTTTACTAGTAGCTTTCTATTAGGTATAAAGGAAAGACTTTATTAATAAACTCTTCCTCTTAAACCTAGGAACTAGAAAGAGCTATAATAACACTAATTTATTAATAAGTTTAAAGAGGCAGTAATAAAGAAATTTAATAATAACTAGGAAAAGGGAACCTTTTAACTAACACTAGTTATAGACCTTTCTACTAGATATAAGCTAATTCCTCTTACCTAGGTCTTTAAGTATAAATTTAATAAGTATAGATACCTTACTTAATTTAAAGCTAGAATCTATATAAGAGGAGACCTTTAACCTATAAGCTTAAAAGAGACTTATGCAGCAACCCTTGCAGCTAGATCCTTTTAAATCCTTATAGCAATTCTAACTAAATTCAACCTTAATTCTATCTAAATAGACGCTGTTTCTACCTTTACTAATAGTCTTTAAGATAAAACTATTTATATTAATTATCCTAATAGATTTAAGAAACTAGGATAGGCTTTATTGCTTCTTAGAGCTCTATATAGCCTAAGGAGGTCCCTCTATCTCTAGCAGAAAGATCTCTCCTTAACTCTTTAAAAACTATAACTATAGGTAGTTATAGAAGACCTTTACATTATAATTTTAGATATAGTAGTTATCTTCTACTTTATAGATAATATTGTACTTATCTTCTAATCTAAAAACAGGAATAAGGCATAAGGAATTGCATAAGGACTTTAAGACAGTTATAAGATAAAGATCCTAAGGGATTTAAAGTAGTTTCTTAGAATTTAAATTATCTGCAATTAAAAGCTTTAAAAGACCTAGCTTTTATAAGACTCTTATATAGAGAAAATCGCTAATAAATTTCTCTCTAGAAAGATACCCAAGAAAATCTACCTAATTCTAGAACAATAACTTAAAAGGAACTAGCAATAAGCCTCTTCTTAATAGATATACTAGTATTAGAAGCTTGTTAGTTCTATTAACTACCCTTCTACAATAATAAGGCTAGATATAGCTCTTGCTGTATCTAGACTCTCTAAGCACCTTTAGAATCCCTTTAAATACCACTATAAAGTAGCTGTAGAAGTAGTTATCTACCTCTTTCTTACTTAATTTCTTGCTATTTAATTCTTTAATAGCAACCTCTAGCAACAAGAGCTTATAGTAGCTTCTAATGCTGCTTACACTAACAATAAAGAAACCTATAAATCGTTATAAGGCTCTTTCTTTAGTCTCTTTAGTGGAGCAATTAGTTAGCAAGCAACTAAGCAACCTACAGTTACAACTTCCTCTACAGAAGCAGAGCTTTTAGCTCTTTCTACAACAGCAAAAGACTTAATCTCTATATCTAGGCTCCTTAACTAATTAGGTCTTAAGCTAGATATTAGCAACTAACCCCCTATTATTTAATGCAATAACCTTTAGATAATTTATCTTATAACTCTTAATATTCCTTAAATTAAGACTACTTTAAAATACATTAATGTTTATAACTGTTAGCTTTATTAGGCCTATAAAGAAGGCCTCTTCTAGCTATTTTACACACTAACAGCAGATATAGTTGCTAATAGACTTACTAAAGCTCTTATTAGTTAGAAATTTATTACCTTCTGTAATTAACTTAGTCTTATAGATATAGAAAGTCTTGTTAAGCTTAAAGAGCTTAAAGACTCTAAAGAGGAATAGAATAGATAGCTTATTAACTAATAATCTATCTAGGGGGGTATATTAAAAGTAGCTTTAACACTAGCGATATTAACATTACTAACTTTATGCAACATTAGCTCTAACAGCTAGTACTAGTATAACTACTCTAACAGTAGCACAATAAAGGAACTTAGTTACAACAACTAAGTGTAGGAAACAAGTAGGTGTAGTGGACTAGAATAGAATACAATAGAGGTTATCTAGTCTGTTATCTTTCCTTTATTATAGGGCTCTACATACACTAATATTAGCCCCTCTTATAGAGGCAGTGCAATAGATCACTTAGCATCTCTTAGAATTCTCTTGCTCTACAAGCTGCAGGATTTTTGGGTATTTAGCTATCCCCCTTCTTGTTTTTCCTTCTTCTCTTCTCTTTCTTTCTCTCTTAGAATTAGCTATATATAGGCTGCTTCCTCCCTCCTAAGTTAGAGGAATTAAGCAAGCAATTCACACTCTTCTACACACTAGAAGCTTCTTCATCTTCTCTCTCTTCTGTTATCTCTTCCCTCTTCCTTTTAATAGTGAGGGTAGGATCTCGAATCTTTCCAGTCCCTTATAGACCTACCGACTATATCAGCGGGCCGTAGTCGCTAGAAGGGGCTTGTAGGCCACTTTATAATTTCCGCAAAAAGATTTACTATGTAAAAACAAAAAAATCGACTTACGGCTATATAAACGAGACGCCTACGTGCACAATTTAACAAATTCCACTAATAACAAACAACCCTTATAAGCAACTCTATCTAACAATTATACTATTAGATAGCCCTAATTCTAGGCTTTCGAATGGTATACTTCTTGAATTTCTACCATTGCTAGTTGTAGAGAAAATCGCTGTTAAAGTTGACTATAGGTTAGGCAACTTTGCCTTAGTCGATTCCAGATGTTTCGCATCTAGTAACAGCGATATCTCTACCAAAAATCAACGTAACAAGACCTAATAAGGGTCACGTGATAGAGCAACTAGTAGGCATAAAAATAGGCTATACAGGGTAGCTTATTTTTAACACTCCCTCTAGAAATGTAATGTGTCGCGGCGGGGTTACCCCCTTGCGCTCTTATATTAGCTTTGCAAGGGATGCTACATACAGGATTTCTCTATAAGAGTGCGTATTGCCTAGACGTCTAGATAGTTTAAGTAAGCAAGCGCGTAAGCAGCTTCTGCTGATTCTTTTTAGGCTTTTGCTCTTTTAATTAATTAATATCTTTTAGCCTACTTTAATTTATAATACTTAATACTTAAGAGATATTACTTTACTAACATTAACGCTTTCCTTAACTCTTTAATATATTTAGCTTCTTCTATATATATATATCTTCTAAGCTGTAATTAATATTTTATTTCTGCCTTTTCTAACTATTTAACCTTCTTACCTACTATTGTTTAATAGTATATACTGTTAAATATCTTACTCTCTACTAGACCTCTTTAGTCTTAATGTATACTATATTATTACCTATTTTAGTGTAGGCTATATAGTTATTTAGGGGTTTAGTTTTAAGACAATAAAAATAGAGGCTTTACTAAGGACTTATTTTAATTAAAGCGCATTATATAATTAGAAGGTTTTTTATAGAGATCCTAGAAGAAAGAAGAAAAAGCTACTAAGTATTAAAGATAAAAAGGCACTTTAGCTTAAATATTACTAATATAAGAAAGAAAGAAATTATAGAGATAAAAGCTCTATATTATAAGGGATTATTTAATTAAGAGAGAAAGAAAATTTCTATAGCTTTTTTAAGCTAAAAAGAGCTAAGCTTAGTTAAAGATAATTACTATATTATAAATACTAGCTAGCCTATTTAACCTCTATTTTGCTCTTAGCTAAGATAGCCTTAATACAGTAAAAAGGAAGTTTTTAGGTCCCTTAAACGTTATAATTATTTAATTATAGAGAAAAATTTCTTTTTTATCTTTATTTTAGTAGTTATCTTTATATTTATTGTTATTAGTAATTAAGTTCTTAGCCTCTATATCTTAGTATTAAAAGCTTATATAACTATAGAAGCAAAAGGTAAAAGCATTAAAAGTATAGCTAATATAGAGAATTATATATATTATACTCTTTCTACTAAGTAAGATTAATTATTCTTTTTATATCTATCTTCTATATTAAGCTATTTTACTAGTTATTTATATAAGTTTAGTATTCTATATTCTTTAAAGAAAAGTATAAGCTTTATATCTAAAGTAGCTAATACTAGCTTTAGTTAATCTAGTAAATCTTCTAAAAAAGTTATTTTAAAACCTAAAATTACAATAGAATTAAATACTTAAGATAAAAAGGCTAGTACTAGTAGCGCTATAGCTATACCTTATAAGGCTCTTACTAAAGCTATAGATAAAGCTATTAAAAAGTAGTAAGCTTAGGCTACCTTTAATAAGAAGTTTAATATATATTAATTTAAGGGAGAAAATATTCTTAATTACTTAACTAGCTTTAAGCTAAAAATAGAGATCTTATTTATTCTAAAGGAAAACTAATAGAAGATATTTATTTATTATATTAACTTATTAATCTATAAGTATATAAAGGTTATTTATACTTTATATAATTAAAAAGAAGCTAAAGAGTAGCTTTTACTTTAGTATAAAGCTACTTCTTAAGATTAAAAGGAGTAAGCTAATAAGAAGCTTAAAGACCTAAAGAGAAACTATTTAAGAACTATAAAGAATACTCTTTATTAGCTTTAAGAGCACTAAGCTACTATAATTAGCGCTAAGCCTTATATATAGTGTAGTATAACCTCTTAGTTTAATTATATTTATAAGGCCTTACTAAATACTATACTTACTAGCTTTATAGATTAAATAAAAGTTACTAAAGCTAAGTTTATTGTAATACTCTATAGAGAGTTATTAGAGTAACTTAGCTAGTATATATAAGCTAGAATAAAGCTAAAAGACTATAATTCTAAACTCTATAATAATAGAAAGAACTACCTTTATATACCTCTAGGCAGAAGAAGTCTTAAGTAATATAGTATAAGTAATTTTAGTTATAAAGCTAAAGAAATTATATAGCTTATTTTAGAAGTAAAAGATTAAATAGATAATTTAACCTAGAAGTTTAAAGATATAAAGATTATACTTATAAAGTAAGTAGTTTTAAAGATAGATATTATAAAGCTTTTTAAAGAGAAATTTAGAAAAAAGAAGGAGAAAAGGTAGAATATATATATTAATGCTATTAATATATATAATAATGCCTAGAGCTTTAGGACCTATATAACTAGAAGCTATATAAGGGCAGTATTA
>JFHB01000177.1:0-65768 GCA_000729835.1 Atkinsonella hypoxylon
AAGCTGTAGTGTATAGTATAGATCACGTAGAGGCAATAGATAACTGTAATAGTAGTATCTTTATATTAAGAGCGCTATAACGAACTTAGTGAGAGTAGGATCTTAAATCTTTCTAGTCCCTTATAGACCTACTAACTATATTAGCGGGCTATAGTTGCTAGAAGGGGCTTATAGGCTACTTTATAATTTCCGCAAAAAGATTTACTATATAAAAACAAAAAAATCAACTTACAGCTATACAAATAAGACGCCTATATACACAATTTAACAAATTCCACTAATAACAAGCAACCCTTATAGTTAACTCTATCTAACAATTATATCATTAGAAAGCCCTAATTCTTAGCTTTTAAATAGTATACTTCTTGAATTTCTACTATTACTAGTTGTGGAGAAAATCGCTGTTAAAGTTAACTATAGGTTAAGCAACTTTGCCTTAGTCGATTCTAGATGTTTTGCATCTAGTAACAGCGATATCTCTACTAAAAATCAACGTAACAAGACCTAATGAGGGTCACGTGATAGAGCAACTAGTAGGCATAAAAATAGGCTATACAGGGTAGCTTATTTTTAACAGATACCACTATTATTATAGTTATCTACTGCCTCTACGTGATCTATACTATACACTACAGCTTGATTTAGGCCGCTGCTGCTTCCACTACGTGATAATTGCTAGGAGCAATTACAGGTGCTAAATCTAAGAGACCACTACCCTCTTAGATATCTAGTCCTGTAATCCCTATTATTTTCAATAGGTTATAAGCCTAGAAGACCTATCTGCAAGCTATTAGCCCGCTGAAATCTACTATTGTGTACTGTATTACCCACTAGAAGCTATATTAAGACCTGCGCTAGTAGCTATCGCTGCCAAAAATTAGTAGCTTGCTGGAAGCTATTAATACCTGCTGCACACACATCGCTAGCCACTATACTGGTGTTTTCATTCTGCCCACCCTGTGCCTCCTGCACTAGTTCTATGCACCTAGTGCATATACACTTTTAAAGCTATTCTTAATAGCTAGGTTCTATCGTCGCATAACATTAAAATATACACATCTGCACACATTACATTTGCACTGTAAATCATTTTATTAGGCACTGCCTAATCAATTATTTCCATTAAGAAATAAGCTTAGCGCTGCACTGCATCACTTGTTGTTATGCTGTTATCTTGTATATTGTGCACCCTATGCACCTCTGTTAGTAGCTATACTACAATTTGTAGTGCACACCTAACAGCTCTTGTTGCCGTTAGATATTCCTGTGTTTTCAGTTGCAGAATCAATTTATGTAGTAATTCTACTGGTTGGGATTTTAAAGTAGGAATTAGCTGGATATCCCTAAATTAGCTGTGCCTAGGTCTCCACTGATTTATTAGAACCTAATTAGAGAAGAATCTCCTGAATTTTTTTTAGCTAAAAATAGCTAAAACCTGTGTTTTATGCCCCTCGCGACCGCTTGTTAATCTAGTCTGCTATATAAATTGTATGCGCATATAGATCGCGATACAACGCAGCTTTTAGAGCCTGTTATACCTATTACGAAAGAAATTGGAGAAAAATCTCAGTATAATTTCTGAAGATATAGGGCACTTCTAGGCCTATAATAGAGCAATCTATTGATATCTAGTAGAGGTTATTACTGTTATTTACTACCTTTTCCACTGTAATTTAGGCTATAATTAGCTATAAAGAGCGTTAAATTAGCTATTAAAATCCTTTAAAATAGCACCAAAAGGAATAGGTAAGGGAAAGAGCACAAGCCCTAAACGGGGTAGTGGTTCTAGTACACTAGCTAATCCAGCTGCTGCTACTAGCTTTCCTAGTCTAGCAAGGTCCCCCCCTTAGCCAGTAGATTCCTCTTCTAATAAAGAAGATTATACAGCTAAGAAGGCTCTAAAGGAAGCTAGATTAGCTTCTAAAAGAGTAGTGTAAGTCTATAATGTATAAGCTAATCTAAAAGCTTAAATGGATAGGCAACAAGAGACTCTAAATAGATTTATTAGGCATAGTGAAGCAAAATAAAGCTAAAATAAAGGTAATATAGCTGATTTACTAAGTAAATTAGATACTATAATTACATCTATAGGTAATCTCTCTATAGAGTCTCCTAAAGCAGATCCTATTACTTTTAAGACTTCTAAAGTCTCTTTTAAAGTCCCTAAACCTTCTAGTTCCTCTAATAGTGCTACTTTTCTGCTTACTTTTAATAAAGGCACTATAAAAGAGTTAAATAAGAAGGTCCACTCTATTCTAGAGGCTGCTAAGCTAAAAGGCCCTAAAAATTTTAAACAGTAGAAGTAAGCTTTAACTATTTAATTTAGGGCACTAGAATTCCCTTAATTTATTAATAATCCTAGTATAGCTAGTACTTTAGTAGATTTAGAACAAGCTATTATCCTTATAATTATAAGAGATAGTTGCTAATCTAGACCTTAAGCTGCTATAAGCTAGCATAAGTCCCCTGTAGATGCCTATAACGTTCTAGTTAGGCAATATTTATAGAGTGCTAAAATACAATGTAGTACACTATATACTAGTTATTACAACTTATTGTTTTCGAACTATAAGGGATCTTTAGAGGCCTTTAATGCTAAATTTAATAATTTACTAGCTAGATTACAGCTCTATAGTGTAGCTATTAATTCTATTAACTAGGTAAATTATTATATTAATGCTTTAAAGAAGACCTTCCTTAGCTAGGCTGAAAGGCAGCAATATTCTATTAGAGCTGCTAGAGTATAAGGTCTATCTGTAAAAATGCTAAATTTACAGTTCCTTATAGCTAACTTATTAGAAGAACAAAGAGATAAAAGCTCCTCTATATCTAAGGCTCTTAGTTATAAAGCTTCTAATTCTAATAGTTCTAATAATAATAAAGCTAACTAAGGAAAGAATCCTCCTAATCAGAAGAAGAATTCCGATTCTAATTCTAACGATTCTAATGCCTCTAAAGATATAGATAAAGCCTCTAAGAATAAGAAGAAGTAGAAGGGTTAAAGAAGAAGTAATAAAAACTCTAGGAATAAGGATAGAGAAGCTGCTTTTGCTATAGGTTGTTATAACCTATCCACTAGCAACTAGAATACTATAGAATCTAATAATTCTAGCAGTTCTAGTAGTGATAATTCTTACGATTTAGATATAGAATCTACTACAAGTGATACTAGTACTACTAGTAATAATACCCCTTCTTTTAATTACTCTAACAGAATAATTAAAAACTCTCTACTATACAATACAGGTTCTACCTGTTATATAGTTAACAATAAGGCATTTTTTAGGACTTTTAAGTCTATAAAAAAGGGTAAAACTGCGCCTATTGCTACTAGAGGAGGTTCTATTTATCCTAAAGGACAGGGAACTGCTGTATTCTAGGTACTAGTTAGTATAAATCTAGCTAAATATAGGCCTTTAGCTCTAAAGGATGCTCTATATTGCCTAGGTTTAGATACTAACCTAATTAGTAGTCTAAAGCACTATTTAATAGGGGGCACTCTCCTTAGAAATTAGCTATTTCTAGCTAATAGAAGCTGCTGTAAGCTTCTAAATCCTAAAAAGTATAGTTTCTTCTTACAGCTTAAGGGGCAAGAGACCCCTAGAGTGTGTAAAAACCACGCAAATCTCTCTTATATAGGATTTCTAGCTAGCAATAGTTATAATAGCGGTTATAATGCTAGTTATTCTATAGAGGTTTAAATCCCTTAACAGCCTAGTTTTAATCCTAAGGAATATAGCTAAATTGAGGAATTATCTGATTTTAAAGAAGAAGATAATACTAATAACGATGCTATAGAGCCATTAGCCCTAGTTCCTAAACGAGCTCCTAGTTAGATTCCTTCTAATAACGGGGATTTAGAAGGTCTAAATCCTAAGTTGCTGGATATTAGAGGAAATAGCTGTCTAGATCCCTTAAATGAGGCCCGTGGTTCTTAAGAGATTTAGCAAGATAGGGAGCAACAGGAAGCTAGCTCTAATGATAATTCTAGTAGTAATTCTCCTATTATTGTTTCTTCTTCCTATAAGAAGCTCCTAGAATTAGCTGCTACTTAGCACATTAGATTAGGGCATATAGGACTCCCTTTACTAAAGAAGACTGCTTCTATTACTAAAGGTATTCCTGATTTTACAAAAATCAAGGAAAAGGATTTTAACTGCCTAGCTTGCAATCAAGCTAAAGCTGTTAGAAGACCTAGCAAGCATACTATTCCTGACCCCCCTAGATGTTTAGATATTATAGAGGGAGATACCGTTAAAATAGAGCCTATACCGCATAATAAGAGGCCTCTAGTTCTTTTTCTAATTGATAGAAAATCACGGTATAAGTGGTCTTTTAATCTAGCTAATAAAGAGGGTTCTACTCTCTATAGCTGTATTAAAGGCTTCTTTAAGGAATTAAAGAACCAGTATAACTGCTACCCTAAACACCTTCATTTTGATAGTGGTACTATCAAAAGTAGCTTTAACACCAGTGCTAAAAATGGCCACAACACCAGCGATACCAACATCGCCAGCTTCATGCAACATCAGCTCCAACAGCTGTTACCAGCACAACTACTCCAACAGTAGCATAAAGCAACTTAGTTACAACAACTAAGTGTAGGAAACAAGTAGGTGTAGTAGACCAGGATAGAATACAACAGGGGTTATCTAGTGTATTATCTTTCCTTTGTTATAGGGCTCTATACACACTAATATTAGCCCCTCTTATAGAGGCAGTGCAATAGATCACTTAGTATCTCTTAGAGTTCTCTTGCTCTACAAGCTGCAGGATTTTCGGGTATCTAGCTATCCTTCTTCTTATTTTTCCTTCTTCTCTTTTCTTTCTTTCTCTCTTAGAATTAGCTATATATAGGCTGCTTCCTCCCTCCTAAGTTGGAGGAATTAAGCAAGCAATTTACACTCTTTTACACACTAGAAGCTTCTTTATCTTCTCTCTCTTCTGTTATCTCTTCTATCTCCTCTCTAATAGTTATAAGCCTAGTTTGCCCTTCTTTAGTATCTTTACCTTTTTAATAACTCTATTATCTTCTTTAGCTCCCTAAAGCTATTTATATTATTCTGTTATTATAGATACCTAGTATCTTTAATAACACTCTTTTTATTATATAGTTACGTGCTTTACACTATACTACATAATTTCTCTGTTATTAACAACAATAACAACTTTCTTGTTATTAACAATAATAATAAATTTCTTGTTATTAACAATAATAATATCTTTTCTCGTTATTAACAACAATAACATTTTCTCTGTTATCTACTACAATAACAACCTCTTTAATATTAATCACAAGATATTAACCCTAACCCTAGCCCTAACCCTAGAGGGTTAGCAGAAGGAGTTAGTTATTAACCCCTTTTTAAAGAGATAACACTTGCAACAATTTAACAATAAGTTAAGCAGTTACACTACTAAAAGCGCTCTAATTTTTACCACGGATTTTGCTCTAATTTAAAATCTAACTTCTGTTCTAAATTTGTCTTTAAAAATAGAATAATTCCCTTAAATTAACTTCTTAATTTTCTTTTAGCATTAGTTTTAAATTTAACAGTAAAGTACAACATTAATTTTTAGTCTTAAATTTACACTAACTTTAACAATAAATTCTATAGTGAATTTAACTCTAATTACAAAACGGATTTCTATTACAGATTCTTTATTAATTAATCTACTAGATTTACACCTAGACTTACACTATAGATTCTACTATAGAGCTTAGATTAACAGCTTAATACTAACTTCATACAGCAAGAGACTAGAATCATTAGATTTTAGTTATTGAAAAATACGCAATAAATAAAGAAGTCTAGAACTACCTAGATCTAGCAGAGGACAATAAAGAGGAACTAACTAAGCTATAAGAACTAATACCTAAGGATATTAACAAAAAGGTTACTGTAGTAGGAGATTTAAACTACTATAAATTCTCTATTCTATAGTTCCTCTACACATAATATCGAACAAAGATCTAAGACTACTACAACTAGAAGAAGGCCCTTAACAGCATCTAACAATAGATAGTTAAAACAGTTAGTAACTACTACAAAACTATTAGCTATAAGCATAATATTGCTAAGTAAATCCTTCTTCTTTAACAACAATTAAAGCTAATATCTTAGGACAACAAAAAAGAAGTACTCTCTTAATATAAAGCTGTATTAAAGAGCCCTTCTAGAACTAAGATAAAGGAATTTGTTACTTCCTATAAGAAGGTACTCTTAGAAGCACAGTAAATCGATCTTCTAGATACCTACAATCTTCAGCCAACTTTAGACTTCCTTAATGCTGTTTAGCAAATTAACTCTTCCTTTTTAACCTATTAGCACAACAGAATTAGAGATAAATCGATCTCTAATAAGCCCAATTAGAAGGAAAAGATACTAGATAGCCACTAAATTGCAGATCTTTTCGAAAGCTAAATAAAGGCTAACAACAATAGATCCTTTGCTAACTTCTAGGACTAGAAAGCTCCTTCTTCTTTAAAACAGCTAAATCTACTAAATTCGAATTCGAATCCTATATGCATCTGTGGAAAGTCTTATAAGTATAATAAGTGTTATTACTTAGTGAGCAACAACAGACTAAAAGACTAGAAACCTAACGAGAAGACTATTGAATCTATTCAACAAAAACTCAAGAACGATAAGTCTATAAAAAAGGTAACATACACATTAAAAAGAGATAACCTGTCTATTAGCAACGATGTTCTTCCTAAGGGATCTTCTTCTTCTTCCTCGAATCCAGTTATTGGTTCTGCCTTTGCCAATCCATCTTCTTCATTCAGTAATTCGAATACCCCTTATCCTCTAAGGGACTCCTGGATCCAGCAACAAGGAATTGAAGACGAGCCAACAGCACCATATACCTCAGCCCAAAATGGTCAAGCTGAAAGATCGGGGGGTATAATAGCTACTAAAGCTAGGACCTTACAGCTTTCCTCGAATTTGCCTTCCGAATTATAGCCTAAACTCTAGAAAACAGCAACGTTCTTATACAACAGAACCCCTCAATAAGGCATAGATTAGAAGACCCCTTTTTAGGTATTCCACACTTAGCTTTCCGAAAACAACAAGGATACTAGATATTCTAGCTTCCTTAAGCTAAATATCTCTTTCCTTAAAGCCTTTAGTTGTAGAGCTTATTCTCTTACAATAGAAGCTCTTAAGAATATAGCTAAATAAGAACTTAAAACTTCACCCTATATAGAGATTAGTTACCTAGTTAGTTACAATTCCTTAAATATCTTCTGCATCTAGATTCTAACGAAAAACGAGATTAGAAGAGTAAGAGATATTACTTTTAATAAATCTTCCTTCTATAACCTATACAAAAAGCAACCTATTTAACAAGAGGTTTAAATATAGCTTCTAGCATATATTAAATTAACCTTTAAATTTAAAGACTTCTAACTAACTACACTTATAGAAGTGCAGCTTCTACTTGTTTTAAACCTAGAAGAATACTAAGACTTTACTTCCTCTATAGAACTCTCTATAGATAAGGAACCTCTATAACAACAGAAACCTTCCTAGTTACTAACACTAAGTCTAGAGCCTTAGTCTCTTCCTTAACAGCTTCTACAACTAACTAACCCTTATAGGTTAGTAAGACTAGCTACCTATAATTCTTCTAACTTTACCTTTATTAGTAGCTTTCTACTAGGCATAAAGGAAAGACTTTATTAACAAACTCTTCCCCCTAAACCTAGGAACTAGAAAGAGCTATAACAACACTAATTTATTAACGAGTTTAAAGAGGCAGCAATAAAGGAATTTAACAATAACTAGGAAAAAAGAACCTTTTAACTAACACTAGTTATAGATCTTTCTACTAGATATAAGCTAATTCCTCTTACCTAGGTCTTTAAGTATAAATTTAATAAGTATAAATACCTTACTTAATTTAAAGCTAGAATCTATATAAGAGAAGACCTTTAACCTATAAGCTTAAAAGAGACTTATACAGCAACCTTTATAGCTAGATCCTTTTAAATCCTTATAGCAATTCTAATAAAATTCAACCTTAATTCTATCTAAATAGACGCTATCTTTGCCTTTACTAATAGTCTTTAAGATAAAACTATTTATATTAATTATCCTAATGGATTTAAGAAACTAGAATAGGCTTTATTGCTTCTTAGAGCTCTATATAGCCTAAGGAGGTCCCTCTATCTCTAGCAGAAAGATCTCTCTTTAACTCTTTAAAAACTACAACTATAGGTAGTTACAGAAGACCTTTATATTATAATTTTAGATATAGTAGTTATCTTCTACTTTATAGATAATATTATACTTATCTTCTAATTTAAAAACAGAGATAAGGCATAAGGAATTACATAAGGACTTTAAGATAGTTATAAAATAAAGATCCTAGGGGATTTAAAGTAGTTTCTTAGAATTTAAATTATCTGCAATTAAAAGCTTTAAAAGACCTAGCTTTTATAAGACTCTTATATAGAGAAAATTACTAACGAATTTCTCTCTAGAAAGATACCTAAGAAAACCTACCTAATTCTAGAACAATAACTTAAAAGGAACTAGCAATAAGCCTCTTCTCAATAGATATACTAGTATTAGAAGCTTGTTAGTTCTATTAACTACCCTTCTACAATAATAAGGCTAGATATAGCTCTTACTGTATTTAGACTCTTTAAGCACCTTTAGAATCCCTCTAAATATTACTATAAAGTAGCTGTAGGAGTAGTTATCTACCTCTTTCTTACTTAATTTCTTGCTATTTAATTCTCTAATAGCAACTAACAAGAGCTTATAGTAGCTTCTAATGCTGCTTACGCTAACGATAAAGAAACCCGTAAATCGTTATAAAGCTCTTTCTTTAGTCTCTTTAGTAGAGCAATTAGTTAGTAAGCAACTAAGCAACCTACAGTTACAACTTCCTCTACAGAAGTAGAGCTTCTAGCTCTTTCTACAACAGCAAAAGACTTAATCTCTATATTTAGGCTTCTTAACCAATTAGGTCTTAAGCTAGATATTAGCAACTAACCCTCTGTTATCTAATGTAATAACCTTTAGACAATTTGTTTTGTAACTCTTAATATTCCTTAAATTAAGACCGCTTTAAAACACGTTAATGTTTACAACTGTTAGCTTCGTTAGGCCTATAAAGAAGGCCTCTTCTAGCTCTCTTATACACTAACAGCAGATATAGTTGCTAATAGACTCACTAAAGCTCTTATTAGTTAGAAATTTATTACCTTCCGTAATTAACTTAGTCTTATAGATGTAGAAAGTCTTATTAAGCTTAAAGAGCTTAAAGACTCTAAAGAGGAATAGATAGCTTATTAACTAACAACCTATCTAGAGGGGTATATTAAAAGTAGCTTTAACACTAGTGCTAAAAATGGCCACAACACTAGCGATACCAATATCGCTAGCTTTATGTAATATTAGCTCCAACAGCTGTTACCAGCACAACTACTCTAACAGTAGCACAAAGCAACTTAGTTACAACAACTAAGTGTAGGAAACAAGTAGGTGTAGTGGACTAGGATAGGATACAACAAGGGTTATCTAGTCTGTTATCTTTCCTTTGTTATAAGGCTCTACACACACTAATATTAGCCCCTCTTATAGAGGCAGTGCAATAGATTACTTAGCATCTCTTAGAGTTCTCTCGCTCTACAAGCTGCAGGATTTTCGGGTATCTAGCTATCCCCCTTCTTGTTTTTCCTTCTTCTCTTTTCTTTCTTTCTCTCTTAGAATTAGCTATATATAAGCTGCTTCCTCCCTCCTAAGTTAGAGGAATTAAGCAAGCAATTCACACTCTTCTACACACTAGAAGCTTCTTCATCTTCTCTCTCTTCTGTTATCTCTTCTATCTCCTCTCTGATAGGTACAGAAATCGATACTAGGTTGCAAGCTTGGCTGTCTTCTAAGGGTATTTGCTTTAGCACCTCTTGCCCCTATATTCATGAACAGAATAGGCTAATAGAGAGAGCTATAAGGGTACTTCTAGACCGTTTGCGTGCTACCCTACAGTGGTTACAATTACCTCTGTATCTATAGTCTTATATCCTTCCTGCTATAGTAGATTTAGTTAATACTACTGCGAATAGTACTAAACCACTAAGTCCTAAACAGCTATATCTAGCTGATTTAGAGCCTTCTAAGACCTATAAGCCTGATTTTACTAAAATAAGGGCTATAGGCTCCTATTGCGAAGTTCTAATTCCTTTAGAACAACAATCTAGGTTGCAGAAGCTAGCTAAAAGAACTATTCCTAGTAGACTTTTAGCTACGCTAGGTTCTAATGTATATCTAATATACATCCCCTCTAAACGAGCTATTATTAAGACTAGCTTCGTTAAAATTATAGAAGGAATAGGTCCTATTTCATAGGGCATCCCTAAGGTTCCTATTAGTTCTATAGTGGATAATCCTTTAGAGGGAGAAATTAATAACTAGCAGCAATTAGAAGATAATTATACTCTTAAGTATCCTTATCCTAGTTATCTAGATGTGCTGAATTATCCACTAGAACCTGTAGAAAATCAAGCTCTTCTACCAAGCAACCCTATAGAAGCTATAGAGGCCCCTAAAGCCCCTATATCTATAGAAGCCCCTTAGGCTAATATAGAACCTATAGAAGCTAAAGCTGATGCTGATGCTATAGATTTAGATAGAGATATATTTTCCTTAATCAAGGATCTATGCTTTAAGGCTAGGACTAAAGCAGCTATTACTTCTAATAGTAAGGATGAACTTCCTAACACGTAGAAGCAAGCCCTAAAAAGCTCTGCTAAGCAGCATTAGATAGAAGCTACCTATAGCGAATTTAAGCAGCTATTAGCTGCTAGAACCTTTAAATTTATAGGGAAAGACTAAGTACCTAAGGGCCAAAGAGTTCTAAAGAATAAGCTTGTTTATAGGCTAAAAAAGGATAAAGAAAATAATCCTATAAAATATAAGGCCTGCCTTGTTGCTAAGGGATTTATGCAAATAGAAGGTTAAGATTACCTAGAGACCTTTACTGCAACTAGTATTCCTTCTAGCTAGCGTATATTATTAGCTCTTGCAGCTTTTAATAACTAGGAAGTCAAGTAAATCGACTTTATAGGAGCGTTTTTAAATAGCAAGCTAAAAGAAGCTATTTATATAGAAATCCTAGATAGATTCATTGAATTTGCAGAGCAAGCATCGCTATTAGTAGCTAAGCTACTAAAAAGCTGTAATTATAGGCCTTCTAAAGACCAAGTAATTAAGCTAGAAAAATCCCTCTATGGTTTAAAGCAAAGTCCTAGAGAATAGCAGTAAATTCTAATAGAATTACTTCAAAAGCATAGATTTAAACCTCTTATATTAGACCCAGCAGTCTTTTATAACCCAGCTACATCTACGTATATTGCTACTTACGTAGATGACTATCTTCTAATTGGTCTAAATCTAAGCTATATCAACAAGCTAAAGAAGCTATTATATAAAGCTTATCCAATAGAAGATAGGGGACCAGCAGAATTCTTTCTAGGCGTTTAAATCACCCGTAATAGGTCTAAAAGGTCTATTAAAATCTATTAATCTCAATATATCCTTGAAGCCCTAGAGAGATTTAAAATGCTAGATGCTAAGCTAGCTTCTATCCCTATACAGCTGGGAATTCTAAAGCAACTAGTTACAAAACTTCTCTCTAAATCCAACTATAAGCTTTATTAGAGCATAATAGGTACTATAATGTATCTTATGTTGCTAACTAGAGCTAATATTGCTTTTTCCGTTCAGTGGCTGTTAACCTTCCTAGCTAAGCCCTATATAGAGCACCTAAACGCCTCTAAGCACCTCCTAAGGTACTTAAGTGGTACTAGAAGCTTTGCTATTATTTATAAGCATTCTATACCACTAGGGTCTTCTTCTAAAGCCTTTAATAACTCTATTAATTGCAAAGAAGTACTTAAGACCCTCCTTAGTTATTAGGATAGCGATTTTGCTGGTGACAAAGTCTCTTCTAAATCAACCTATGCTTATCTATATAAGCTAGCTAGTGGACCTATTAGCTGGAAATTGAAGAAAGCTAGTACTATTGCTCTTTCTATATTAGAAGCAGAGTCTAATGCATTATCTAAAGCTATTAGGGAATTAGAGTAGCTCTACAGCCTTTTTAAGGAGATAAAGCTACCTTTAACCCCTCCTATTCCTATTAGGTGTAATAATTAAGGCGCTATAGTTACTGCTTACAACCTAACGTTATATAGTAGGACTAAGCACACCCTTTTAAAGTTTAACTACATTAGGGAAAAGATTTGTAAAGGTATAGCTAAGATTAGTTATATTAATACAAATTAGATGCCAGTAGATAGCCTAACTAAGCCTCTTGCTATTTAAAAGCATTAACAATTCATTAAGTTACTAGAGCTTTCTAGCTAGCTTATAAAAGCAACAAAAACACTTAAAAAATCGAAAAGCAACGAAAAACAGTTAAAAATCGAAAACAACAAAAACAATTAACAACAACTAGTTATATTCAACTATAACTACCCTAGAATTGCTGGAATTAGTTATGTTATTAGTTATGTTATTTAGTCCTGTTATTAGTACTGTATTTCGTTAGTTGATTCTAACTTAGATATCCTTTAAAGGAGCTAAGTTGCTTATAGAACTAGTTACTTCTTACATTTCTAGAGGGAGTGTTAAAAATAAGCTACCCTATATAGCCTATTTTTTATGCCTACTAGTTGCTCTATTACGTAACCCTTATTAGGTCTTATTACATTAATTTTTAGTAGAGATATTGCTGTTACTAGATGCAAAACATCTAGAATTAACTAAGGTAAAGTTGCCTAACCTATAGTCAACTTTAACTGCGATTTTCTCTACAACTAGCAATAGTAGAAATTCAAGAAGTATACTATTTAAAAGCTAAGAATTAGGGCTATCTAATAGTATAATTGTTAAATAGAGTTGCTTATAAGGGTTGCTTATTATTAGTGGAATTTGTTAAATTGTGCATATAGGCGTTTCGTTTATATAGCTGTAAGTCGATTTTTTTGTTTTTATATAGTAAATCTTTTTACAGAAATTATAAAGTAGCCTATAAGCCTCTTCTAGCGACTATAGCCTGCTGATATAGTTAGTAGGTCTATAAGGGACTGGAAAGATTTAAGATCCTACCCTTACTTGTTTGTTACAGCGCTCTTAATATAAGATACCACTATTATTATAGTTATCTACTGCCTCTACGTAATCTATACTATACACTACAGCTTAATTTAGGCCGCTGCTGCTTCCACTACGTGATAATTGCTAGGAGCAATTACAGGTGCTAAATCTAAGAGACCACTACCCTCTTAGATATCTAGTCCTGTAATCCCTATTATTTTCAATAGTTATTATAAATTCTAAAGATATATATTACTGTATTCTACTAGAGTAAGTAATATATATTGTCTTTAGAGACCTTAATGCTAGTTTTATCTATTATACTGCCTTTAAGGGTAAATTTATAGGTATAAGCGTAAATAGCATTTTCTATATTCTATACCTTTTCTTTAGCTCTATTAGTGTAGCAGTACTAACTATAGTCTTCTATAATAGGCCCTACATTAGTAATATTAATGTTTTCTTTAATTTCTATAGAAATTGTTAAAAATAAGCTACCCTGTATAGCCTATTTTTATGCCTACTAGTTGCTCTATCACGTGACCCTCATTAGGTCTTGTTACGTTGATTTTTGGTAGAGATATCGCTGTTACTAGATGCGAAACATCTAGAATCGACTAAGGCAAAGTTGCCTAACCTATAGTTAACTTTAACAGCGATTTTCTCTACAACTAGCAATAGTAGAAATTTAAGAAGTATACCATTTAAAAGCTAAGAATTAGGGCTTTCTAATGATATAATTGTTGGATAGAGTTGCTTATAAGGGTTACTTATTATTAGTAGAATTTGTTAAATTGTGCATATAGGCGTCTCGTTTGTATAGCTATAAGTTAATTTTTTTGTTTTTATATAGTAAATCTTTTTGCGGAAATCATAAAGTAGCCCACGAGCCCCTTCTAGCAACTATAGCCCGCTAATATAGTTAGTAGATCTATAAGGGACTAGAAAGATTTAAGATCCTACCCTTACTAACTTATTCGTTACAGCGCTCTCAATATAAAGATACCACTATTACAGTTATCTATTGCCTCTACGTGATTTAGTACTATACACTACAGCTTGATTTAGGCCGCTGCTGCTTCCACTACGTAATAATTGCTAGGAGCAATTACAGGTGCTAAATCTAAGAGACCACTACCCTCTTAGATATCTAGTCCTGTAATCCCTATTATTTTCAAAAGAAATAGTGCTAGAGATAAACTTATTAACTTTTAGGGTGCCTTTAGCACTTCTAGGCCTACTAAAAGTGCTATATAGGCAGCAGAAATTAAGTAACATAAGATAAGTTTTAATGTTGTTTAGCTCTATAGCTACTATATTACCTTTATAGTTATATTCTTACTCCTTAAACTTAGAACCTTTACTCTTAGCGTAAGAACTATTATTGTAATTAATATATATATTAGAAGCAATATATTCTTCTTTAGGTTTAAATAGTAGTAGTATTATAGCTTAAGTGTAGTTACTATTGTTATTCTCTTCTTAGAATAGACTATCTAGGTTTACTAGAATTAATAATTCTAAACTACTAAAAAAAAAGAATAATAGTAGTAGATTTTCTATAGAAGGAACAAAAGGGGCTAGAAGTAGCTCTATAGAGGCTAGTTAGTTCTATAGGCTATAGGAATTTACTCTATAGGCAGTCTGTTGCCTTTAGTGTAGCATTTTAGTGTTTAACTATTAAAAGTAGCTAAACAACAGCCTAAAAGGATAAAAAGAGTAGTAGCTATAATAGCATTAATAAATTTATAAAGATTTTATAATGTATAAAGGTGTAAAGAAAGATTATATAGTAAAAAGCATAAAAATTCGTAAAAGTAAAGGTAAATTTATAGAGAAAAGTAGATTAAAACAATAGTATATAGATTTATAGGTGTTTTCTTCCTAACCTTCTATAATTCTATAATATAGGTTAATTTTAATAGTTTTAATAATAATAAATAAAGAAATAAGGAAAGAGATACTAAGAGATTTAAATAATCTATTATATAATAAAGGAAATTAAGACTTATAAGGAAAAGAGTTAGTAGTAAGCTTCTACTAGCTAATTTAGGTTTTCTAGTAGGCTATATTACCTTTTTAATAACGCTAATACTTTTCTTCCTAATTTATAGAGTGTTTCTATAAATATTTATTTATAATTTTAAAAGTATTAACTTTAAGCTTATCTTTAGTAATCTATTAGTTATCTTTAGTAAAGAACTCTTTCTATTATATAAGGAATTCTAAATATAGCTTACTTAACCTACTATAGAAACATTAGATTTAATAGGCATAAATTTACTTAATTTCCTAATAGTTCTCTATACTAAACCCTTCTATTATAATTAGTAGCAGCAGTTACTCTTTTTAGTTAAAAGGGTCTTTACTCTATCTTAGCTTCTAAAGGTAAGTTACTAATACTACTAAGTATATATATAAATCTAGTAGAAAATCTAAGTAAAATAATAATAAGCTTACTTTTATAAGAACTTTATATAGCTTTACTTATTAAGAAAACTATTTCTTTTTTAGCTTTCTTAAAAGTATATATCCTTAGTGTAATTATAGGTAAACTATATTTCTTACTTTAATATTAATAGGCTTATATTAAGCATTATATTTAATCTTACTTAAGGCATTTACTATACTAATAGCTGTTTCTACCTCTTGCTAGTATAGCTTCTAAAGTATAGCTATATTGCTTATATCTATTCTATTGCTAAAAACGTTATCTAATTAGATTAAATTAACAATAGTAGCTAGTTAGAAACTATATATAAGCTTATTTAGGGAAATTTCTATACTAGCTGCTACTATATTATTAAGTTAGTGCTATAGCGCTAAAAGTATTACAGTCTATAGTATATTTAGATTTATAACTATATAGTATTAAACAGTAATAATAACTATTTAATTTTTCTGTTTAGTTATTTTATCTATCTATAGGTAGTAAGCTGTAGCTATAAGCAATTTACTTCTAATTTAGGTAAATATACTTCTTTAAACGTTAAAAATAAACTTTAGATCTTAGTTACTTATAATCTACTTAGGAAGGCTTTAGTTTAATAAATATAGCATTTATAAGAGCAGTTCTACCTAAATTTCTACTGTATATATTATATACTTAAGTATAAGAATTATTTACTTACTAAATAAGTAATTTACTAAATATAGTAAGTTATAGAAGCTATATTTATCTTTTTGCTATAGAGTGTTTATTAAGCTAACTTTAGGTATATTAGTAATAAAATTAAGTAAAATTATATAGAAGAGCGTTAAAACTAACTCTAACAACCTTAATTCCTTTAGTAGCTTACTATAGTTAATTACATTTTCTTTATAGGTATAGCAGTAAGCAATATAGGTTTAAATCTACTTATATATCTATAGAAAGTAAACTACTTACAATTCTACTGCTATTCTATAGGCGCTAAAATAGCTTTAATTATTATAGACTATTTTAAGGATAAATTCTATAATCTTTATAGGTATATATAGTTAGAATAAACCTTTTCTATTATAATAGTATAAAAGCCTATTATTTTATAAAGTCTATTTATACAGTAGAATCTTTAGTCTTTATTATTAATTTTACTAAGCTTACTTTTTGCAAAAGTTCTTAATACTTTCTATAATTCTATTAAGCTTTAGATTAAAACTATAGCCTTAAATAATTTTCTCTTTTAAACCTTTATTTAATACTGCTATAGCGCTATATTCTTTAGTAAAAAATGCACTTATATTAAGCTTATTAAATTTACTGTTATAAGCTTTCTTTTAGTATAAAACTATAATTAGCAACCTAAAGAGTATATTTAGCACTATATTTAGTACTTTTAGTATATAGAAAACTCTTAGGTTAAATTGCAATAAATAATTAGCTACTTTAGCTAATTTTAGGTTAGCTTTATCTAGATCTATTATAGTAAGTAAGGTGTATTTAATAATTCCTTTTACTAGTAAGTAGTCTATAATAATATTAATAGTGTAGTAGTTAGATTAAACTATTTTCTATAGCTTTTAGATACTTTATATAATTATAGCTACCTCTACCTTAGTTAATCTATAATACTTCTTTAGGTTAAAAGTGTATCTTAAGAGAAAGAGAATTAGCTAAAGCTAGTTATTTTTAATATTTTTACTAGGTATACTATAACTATTCTATTTACCTATAAGCTAAAAGATAAAGAGCCTAAATTCTTCTTTATAAGCGTTAACTTTAAAGAATAAATATTTACTAAAGTTATAGTGCTATAGAATAGTATTTTTATTAAGGTATACTTTTACTTCTTAAAATACCTTCTTTTCCTTAGGTTTTAGTAAAAACATTACTTCTTAGGCTTTCTTTTAGTATATTAGTTTTAGTAAACTATTAGCTAAGCTTTTCTTATAAAGCTTTTACAGTAAAGTAGTCTTTTATTTCTATAGTAAGTAAATTTATATATTAAACTATAGAATACTCTTCTATAAAAAGCTAGCTATACTAATAAAGGTCTTTAAATTTATAAGATCTACTAGAAACTTAAGTTTTTAAAAGGCTTTTAGCTTATTATTTATATTAGTAATTCTATTGCTGTTAATAATAAAACCTAACAGCTAAATAGCTAAGTAGTCTATAAATAACTTCTTTATAGCTATTATTAACTTATTTTTCTCTAGAATTAATAAAACTATATTAAGGTATATAAGGTAGTCCTTAGTAGAGTTAAAGAATATAATAATATTGTTAATATAGATTTATATAAAATATTAATACTTTTAAAATAATTAGTCTATATACTATTAAGTAAAGGCTAGTGCGTTCTTAAAGCTTATAAGCACTATATTTAATGCTTTTAATCCTTATTTTAATATTACTACTATATAAGACTAGTGCTTTTATCTTATAGGAAGCTAGTAGAAAAACCTTAATGTATTAAAGAGCAAAAATATCTTCTTACTATATATATTTGCTATAATGTTTAATTAATCTAGCAGGGGGTATACATTTAGTATTACTACACTATTAAGTAGCCTTATATTAACTACAACTTATTCTTTCCTTTCTGTTAGGGTTTTTGTTAAAATATATGTTAAAAATATATAAGGCTTTGTAATCCTAGGTTCAGTTGGATCGGTCCACTCTTTTGATTTTCAATAGGTTATGAGCCCGGAAGACCTATCTGCAAGCTGTTAGCCCGCTGAAATCTACTATTGTGTACTGTATTACCCACTAGAAGCTATATTGAGACCTGCGCTAGCAGCTATCGCTGCCAAAAATTAGTAGCTTGCTGGAAGCTATTAATACCTGCTGCACACACATCGCCAGCCACTATACTAGTGTTTTCATTCTGTCTACCCTATGCCTCCTGCACTAGTCCTATGCACCCTGTGTATATACACTTTTGAAGCTATTCTTAATAGCTAGGTTCTATTGTTGCGCAACATCAAAATATACACATCTGCACACATTACATTTGCACTGCAAATCGTTTTATTAGGCACTACTTAATTAATTATTTCCATTAAGAAATAAGCTTAGCGCTGCACTATATCGCTTATTGTTGTTGTTATATTGTGCACCCTATGCACCTCTGTTAGTAGCTATACTACAATTTGTAGTGTACGCCTAACAGCTCTTATTGCTGTTAGATATTCCTGTGTTTTTAGTTGCAGAATTAATTTGTGTAGTAATCCTACTAGTTAGGATTTTAAAGTAGGAATTAGCTAGATATCCCTAAATTAGCTGTGCCTAGGTCTCCACTGATTTATTAGAACCTAATTGGAGAAGAATCTCCTGAATTTTTTGGCTAAAAATAGCTAGGACCTATGTTTTATGCCTCTTACAACCGCTTGTTAATCTAGTCTACTATACAAATTGTATGCGTATATAGATCGCGATACAACGCAGCCTTTAGAGCCTGTTATACCTATTACAAAAGAAATTGGAGAAAAATCTTAGTATAATTTCTGAAAATATAGGGCACTTCTAGCCTATATTTAGTAAGAATTATTACTGTTATTTACTACTATTTCCACTGTAATTTAGCTATAATTAGCTATAAAAGAGCGTTAAATTAGCTACTTTTTAAACCCTTAAAATAGCACTAAAAGGAACAGGCAAAGGAAAGAGCATAAGCCCTAAAAGGGGTAGTAGTTCTAGTACACTAGCTACAGCTGCTACTAGCTTTCTTAGTCCAGCAAGGTCCCCCCCTTAGCTAGTAGATTCCTCTTCTAATAAAGAAGATTATACAGCTAAGAAGGCTCTAAAGGAAGCTAAATTAGCTTCTAAAAGAGTAGTATAAGTCTATAATGTGTAAGCTAATCTAAAAGCTTAAATAGATAAGCAATAAGAGACCCTAAATAGATTTATTAGGTATAGTGAAGCAAAACAAAGCTAAAATAAAGGTAATATAGCTAATTTACTAAGTAAATTAAATACTATAATTACATCTATAGGTAATCTCTCTATAGGGTCTCCCTTTAAGGTAGTAGATCCTATTACTTCTAAGACTTCTAAAGTCTCTTTTAAAGTCCCTAAACCTTCTAGTTCCTCTAATAGTGCTACTTTTCTGCCTACTTTTAATAAAGGCACTATAAAAGAGTTAAATAAGAAGGTCTACTTTATTCTAGAGGCTGCTAAGCTAAAAGGCCCTAAAAATTTTAAACAGTAGAAGCAAGCTTTAACTATTTAATTTAAAGCACTAGAATTCCCTTAATTTATTAATAATCCTAGTATAGCTAGTACTTTAGTAGATTTAGAACAAGCTATTATCCTTATAATTATAAGAGATAGTTGCTAATCTAGACCTTAAGCTGCTATAAGCTGGTATAAGTCCCCTGTAGATGCCTATAACGTTCTAGTTAGGCAGTATTTGCAGAGTGCTGAAATACAACATAGTACGCTATATACTAGTTATTACAACTTATCGTTTTCGAACTATAAGGGATCTTTAGAGGCCTTTAATGCTGAATTTAATAATTTACTAGCTAGATTACAGCTCTGTAGTGTAGCTATTAATCCTATCGACTAGGTAAATCATTATATTGATGCTTTAAAGAAGAACTTCCCTAGCTGGGCTGAAAGGCAGCGATATTATCAAAAGGGAGATAGAAGAGATAACAGAAGAGAGAGAAGATGAAGAAGCTTCTAGTGTGTAGAAGAGTGTGAATTGCTTGCTTAATTCCTCTAACTTAGGAGGGAGGAAGCGGCCTATATATAGCTAATTCTAAGAGAGAAAGAAAGAGAAGAAGAGAAGGAAAAATAAGAAGGGGGATAGCTAGATACCCGAAAATCCTGCAGCTTATAGAGCGAGAGAATTCCAAGAGATGCTGAGTGATCTGTTGTACTGCCTCTATAAGAGGGGCTAATATTGGTGTGTGTAGAGCCCTATAACAAAGGAAAGATAACTAACTAGATAACCTCTGTTGTATTCTATCCTAGTCCACTACACCTACTTGTTTCCTACACTTAGTTGTTGTAACTAAGTTCCTTTGTTGTGCTACTGTTAGAGTAGTTATGCTAGTAACAGCTGTTGGAGCTAATGTTGCATAAAGCTAGCGATATTGGTATCGCTAGTGTTGTAGCTAGTGTTGAAGCTACTTTTGACATACCCCCCTAGATAGATTGTTGGTTAACAAGCTATCTATTCCTCTTTAGAGTCTTTAAGCTCTTCGAGCTTAACAAGACTTTCTACATCTATAAGACTAAGTTAATTACAGAAGGTAATAAATTTCTAACCAATAAGAGCTTTAGTAAGTCTATTAGCAACTATATTTACTGTTAGTATATAAGAGAGCTGGAAGAGGCCTTCTTTATAGGCCTACTGAAGCTAATAGTTGTAAACATTAACGTGTTTTAAAGCAGTCTTAATTCGAGGAATATCGAGAGTTACAAGACAAATTGTCTAAAGGTTATTACATTAGATAACAGGGGGTTAGTTGCTGATATCTAGCTTAAGACCTAATTGGTTAAGAAGCTTAGATATAGAGATTAAGTCTTTTGCTGTTGTAGAAAGAGCTAGAAGCTCTGCCTCTATAGAGGAAGTTGTAACTGTAGGTTGCTTAGTTGCTTACTAATTAATTGCTCCACTAAAGAGACTAAAGAAAGAGCCTTATAACAATTTACAGGTTTCTTTATCGTTAGCGTAAGCAGCATTAGAAGCTACTACAAGCTCTTGTTGCTAGAGGTTGCTATTAGAGAATTAAATAGCAAGAAATCGAGTAAGAAAGAGGTAGATAACTACTCCTACAGCTACTTTATAGTGATATTTAGAGGGATTCTAAAGGTGCTTAAAGAGTCTAGATACAGCAAGAGCTATATCTAGCCTTGTTATTGTGGAAGGGTAGTTAATAGAACTAATAAGCTTCTAATACTAGTATATCTATTGAGAAGAGGCTTGTTGCTAGTTCCTTTTAAGTTATTATTCTAGAATTAGGTAGGTTTTCTTAGGTATCTTTCTAGAGAGAAATTCGTTAGCAATTTTCTCTATATAAGAGTCTTATAAAAGCTAGGTCTTTTAAAGCTTTTAATTGCAAATAATTTAAATTCTAAGAAACTACTTTAAATCCCCTAGGATCTTTATCTTATAACTATCTTAAAGTCCTTATGCAATTCCTTATGCTTTATCCCTATTTTTAGATTGGAAGATAAGTACAATATTATCTATAAAGTAGAAGATAACTACTGTATCTAAAATTATAATATAAGGGTCTTCTATAACTACCTATAGTTATAGTTTTTAAAGAGTTAAAGAGAGATCTTTCTACTAGAGATAGGGGGACCTCCTTAGGCTATATAAAGCCCTAAGAAGTAATAAAGCCTATTCTAGTTTCTTAAATCTATTAGGATAATTAATATAAATAGTTTTATCTTAAAGACTATTAGTAAAGGCAGAGACAGCGTCTATTTAGATAGAATTAAGGTTAAATTTCGTTAGAATTACTATAAGGATTTAAAAGGATCTAGCTATAAGGGTTGCTGCATAAGTCTCTTTTAAGCTTATAGGTTAAAGATCTCCTCTTATATAGATTTTAGCTTTAAATTAAGTAAGGTATCTATACTTATTAAATTTATACTTAAAGACCTAGGTAAGAGGAATTAGCTTATATCTAGTAGGAAGATCTATAACTAGTGTTAATTAAAAGGTTCCCTTTTCCTAGTTATTGTTAAATTCCTTTATTGCTGCCTCTTTAAACTTATTAATAAATTAGTGTTATTGTAGCTCTTTCTAGTTCCTAGGTTTAGGGGGAAGAGTTTGTTAATAAAGTCTTTCCTTTATGCCTAATAGAAAGCTACTAGCAAAAGCAAAGTTAGAAGAATTATAGGTAGTTAGTCTTACTAACCTATAAGGGTTAGTTAGTTGTAGAAGCTGTTAAGGAAGAGACTAAGGCTTTAGACTTAGTGTTAGTAACTAGGAAAGTTTCTGTTGTTGTAAAGGTTCTTTATCTATAGAGAGTTCTATAGAGAAAGTAAAGTCTTAGTATTCTTCTAGGTTTAAAATAAGTAGAAGCTGCACTTCTATAAGTGTAGTTAGTTAGAAGTCTTTAAATTTAAAGGTTAATTTAATATATACTAGAAGCTGTATTTAAACCTCTTGTTAAATAGGTTGCTTTTTATATAGGTTATAGAAGGAAGATTCGTTAAAAGTAATATCTCTTACTCTTTTAATCTTGTTTTTTATTAGAATCTAGATATAGAAAATATTTAAGGAATTGTAACTAACTAGGTAACTAATCTCTATATAGAGTAAAGTTTTAAGTTCTTATTTAGCTGTGTTCTTAAGAGCTTCTATTGTAAGAGGATAAGCTCTACAACTAAAGGCTTTAAGGAAAGAGATATCTAGCTTAAGGAAGCTAGAATATCTAGTATCCTTGTTGTTTTTAGAAAGCTAAGTGTAGAATACCTAAAAAGGGGTCTTCTAATCTATGCCTTGTTAAGAGGTTCTATTATATAAGAACGTTGCTGTTTTCTAGAGTTTAGGCTATAATTTAGAAGGTAGATTTAAGGAAAGCTGTAAGGTCCTAGCTTTAGTAGCTATTATACCTCCTAATCTTTTAGCTTAACCGTTTTAGGCTAAGGTATATAGTGCTATTAGCTTGTCTTTAATTCCTTATTGCTGGATCTAGGTTGTGTAGTCTTATTAAAGACCTCTTTTGTTGTCTTAATAGATAATATAGATATCTAGTTGCTACTGTCTCTTTATGTAGTTATTAAAGACTTTAAGCTTTAAGACTAACTCTTGTTAAGTTAAAGAAAATAAAGGATAATACGTAATTATCTTTATAAAATCATCCTTAATTAGGAGAGCTAAATTAGAACTGTTGTATCCTTATTCTAGTTTAAAGATATTAATAAAGACTTTCTAGAAGGGTTTAGGACTAGAGCCTAGAGGAGGTTCCTTATTAATTTTCCTAGTTGCCTTTAAAAGAGAATAAGCTTTACATTTAATTTTTATAAATCTAGTGATCTTAGCTCCTATAGTTGCTTCTACTAGATGTTTAAGAGCTTCCTTATTAAAATGCCCTAATCGTTAATGCTAAAGATCTACTAAAGCTAAAGTAGTTGTTAAAAAGAAACTATTAGGTTAATTGTTAATTTTGTTGAATTTAATAGTTAGTTGCCTATAGTTCCTTGTTGTTTAAAAGAGGTTGCTTAAGTCTTTTATAACCTAACCTATCTTTAGATTCTAGTTGTATCTAGCTTATAGAAGCTTATCTAGGCTTGCTACATTAGTGTAGAATGTAGGAACGAAGGCAACCTGTTGAAGTTAGAAGAGTCCTTTATTAGTTCTAATAAGAACGCAGCTGTATCCTAGAATAGGAAGGCTTAAATCTCCAGTAAAGATCTATTGTAATGTAGTAGCTTCCTTATAATCTAATAACCTATCTAGGTTATTAGTTATATAGATGTTAGAGCTAAAATTAAGAATCCAGGAGTCCCTTAGAGGATAAGGGGTATTAGAATTGCTAAAAAAAGAAAATAGATTAGTAAAGGCAGAACTAATAACTAGATTTAAGGAAGAAGAAGAAGAGGATCCTTTAGGAAGAACATTGTTGCTAATAGATAGGTTATCTCTTTTTAATGTATATATTACCTTCTTTATAGACTTATTGTTCTTAAGTTTTTGTTAAATAGATTTAATAGTCTTCTTGTTAGGTTTCTAGTCTTTTAGTTTGTTATTACTTACTAAGTAATAACACTTGTTATACTTATAAGGCTTTCTACAGATGTATATAGAATTTAAATTTAAATTCGAATTTAGTAGATTTAGCTGTTTTAAAGAAGAAGGAGTTTTCTAGTCCTAGAAGCTAGCAAAGAATCTATTGTTGTTAGCCTTTGTTTAGCTTTCGAAAAGATCTACAATTTAGTAGCTATTTAGTATCTTTTCCTTCTAATTAGGCTTATTAGAGATTAATTTATCTCTAATTCTGTTGTGCTAATAGGTTGAAAAGGAAGAGTTAATTTGCTAAACAGCATTAAGGAAGTCTAAAGTTAGCTAAAGATTGTAGGTATTTAGTAGATTAATTTGCTGTGCTTTTAAGAGTACCTTCTTATAAGAAGTAATAAATTCCTTTATCTTAGTTCTAAAAGGACTCTTTAATACAGCTTTATATTAAGAGAGTACTTCTTTTTTGTTGTCCTAAGATGTTAGTTTTAATTGTTATTAAAGAAGAAGGATCTACTTAGCGATATTATACTTATAGCTAATAGTTTTGTAGTAGTTACTAACTGTTTTAACTATCTATTGTTAGATGCTGTTAAGGGCCTTCTTCTAGTTATAGTAGTTCTAGAGCTTTATTTAATATTGTGTGTAGAGGAACTAAAGAATAAAGAATTTATAGTTGTTTAAATCTCCTACTATAGTAACCTTTTTGTTAATATCCTTAGATATTAGTTCTTGTAGCTTAGTTAGTTCCTCTTTATTGTCCTCTGCTAGATTTAGGTAGCTCTAGACTCCTTCGTTTGTTGCGTATTTTTTAATAACTAAAATCCAACAATTCTAGTCTCTTGCTGTACAAAGTTAGTATTAAGCTGTTAATCTAAGCTCTATAGTAGAATCTATAGTGGAAATCTAGGTGTAAATCTAGTAGATTAATTAATAAAGAATCTATAGTAGAAATCCGTTTTGTAATTAGGGTTAAATTCGCTGTAGAATTTATTGTTAAATTTAGTGTAGATTTAAGACTAAAAATTAATGTTGTACTTTACTGTTAGATTTAAAACTAATGCCGAAAGAAAATAAAGAAGTTAAGTTAAGGGAAATATTCTATTTTTGAAGATAAATTTAGAACAGAAATTGGATTTTAAATTAGAGCAAAATCCATAGTGAAAATTAGGGCGCTTTTAGTAGCGTAACTGCTTAATTTGTTGTTAAATTGTTGTAAGTGTTATCTCTTTAAAAGGGTTAATAACTAACTCCTTCTGCTAACCCTCTAGGGTTAGGGTTAGGGTTAGGGTTGATATTACATAATTGATATTAAAGAGGTTGTTATTGTAGTGAATAACGAGAAAAGATGTTATTGTTGTTGATAATAAGAAAAGATATTATTGTTGTTAATAACAAGAAAGTTGTTATTGTTATAGATAACAGGGAAATTACGTAGTTTAGTGCAAAGTACGTAACTATGTAATAAAAAGAGTGTTATTAAAGATACTAGGTATCTATAATAACGGAATAATGTGAATAGCTTTAGGGAGCTAAAGAAGATAATAGAGTTATTAAAAAGGTAAAGATGCTAAAGAAGGGCAAACTAGGCTTATAACTATCAAAAGGGAGATAGAAGAGATAACAGAAGAGAGAGAAGATAAAGAAGCTTCTAGTGTGTAGAAGAGTGTAAATTGCTTGCTTAATTCCTCTAACTTAAGAGGGAGAAAGCAGCCTATATATAGCTAATTTTAAGAGAGAAAGAAAGAGAAGAAGAGAAGGAAAAACAAGAAGGGGGATAGCTAGATACCTGAAAATCCTGCAGCTTGTAGAGCGAGAGAATTCTAAGAGATGCTAAGTGATCTATTGCACTGCCTCTATAAGAGGGGCTAATATTGGTGTGTGTGGAGCCCTATAACAAAGGAAAGATAACTAACTAGATAACCCCTGTTGTATTCTATCCTGGTCCACTACACCTACTTATTTCCTACACTTAGTTGTTGTAACTAAGTTCCTTTGTTGTGCTACTGTTGGAGTAGTTGTGCTGGTAACAGCTGTTGGAGCTGATGTTGCATGAAGCTGGCGATGTTGGTATCGCTGGTGTTGTGGCTAGTGTTGAAGCTACTTTTGACAGATATTCTATTAGAGCTGCTAGAGCACAAGGTCTATCTGTAAAAATGCTGAATTTACAGTTCCTTATGGCTGACTTATTAGAAGAACAAAGAGATAAAAGCTCCTCTATATCTAAGGCTCTTAGTTATAAAGCTTCTAATTCTAATGGTTCTAATAATAATAAAGCTAACTAAGGAAAGAATCCTCCTAATCAGAAGAAGAATTCCGATTCTAATTTTAATAATTCTAATGCCTCTAAAGAAAAAGATTAAGATAAAGTCTTTAAGAATAAAAAGAAGTAGAAGGGCTAAAGAAGAAGTAACAAAAATTCTAGGAATAAGGATAGAGAAGCTGCTTTTGCTATAGGTTGTTATAACCTATCTACTAGCAACTAGGATACTATAGAATCTAATAATTCTAGCAGTTCTAGTAGTAATAATTCTTACAACTTAGATACAGAATCTACTACTAGTGATACTAGTACTACTAGTAATAATACCCCTTCTTTTAATTACTTTAACGGAATAATTAAAAACTCCTTACTATACAATATAGGTTCTACCTGTTATATAGTTAACAATAAGGCATTTTTTAGGACTTTTAAGCCTATAAAAAAGGGTAAAACCGCGCCTATTGCTACTGGAGGAGGTTCTATTTATCCTAAAGAACAGGGAACTGCTGTATTCTAGGTACTAGTTAGTATAAATCTAGCTAAATACAGGCCTTTAGCTCTAAAGGATGCTCTATATTGCCTAGGTTTAGATACCAACCTAATTTGTAGTCTAAAGCACTATTTAATAGGGGGCACTCTCCTTAGAAATTAGCTATTTCTAGCTAATAGAAGCTGCTGTAGGCTTCTAAATCCTAAAAAGCATAGTTTCTTTCTACAGCTTAAGGGGCAAGAGACCCCTAGAGTATGTAAAAACTACGCTAATCTCTCTTATATAGGATTTCTAGCTAGTAATAGTTATAATAGCAATTATAATACTAGTTATTCTATAGAGGTTTAAATCCCTTAATAGCCTAGTTTTAATCTAGAGGAATATAGCTAAATCGAGGAATTATCTAACTTTAAAGAAGAAGAAGCAGATAATACTAATAATAATGCTATAGAGCTATTACCCCTAGTTCCTAAACGGGCTCCTAGTTAGATTTCTTCTAATAACAGGGATTTAGAAGGTCTAAATCCTAAGTTGCTAGATATTAGAGGAAATAGCCGTCTAGATCCCTTAAACAAGGCCTGTAGTTCTTAAGAGATCTAGTAAGATAGGGAGCAACAGGAAGCTAGCTTTAATAATAATTCTAGTAGTAATCCTACTGCTTCTTCTTCCTATAAGAAGCTCCTAGAATTAGCTGCTACTTAGTATGTTAGATTAGGGCATATAGGACTCCTTTTACTAAAGAAAACTGCTTCTATTACTAAAGGTATTCCTAATTTTACAAAAATTAAGGAAAAGGATTTTAACTGCTTAGCTTGCAACTAAGCTAAAGCTGTTAGAAGACCTAGTAAGTATGCTATTCCTAACCTCTCTAGATGTTTAGATATTATAGAGGGAGATACTGTTAAAATAGAGCCTATACTGCACAATAAGAGGCCTTTAGTTCTTTTTCTAATTAATAGAAAATTACAGTATAAGTGGTCTTTTAATCTAGCTAATAAAGAGAGTTCTACTCTCTATAGCTATATTAAAGGCTTCTTTAAGGAATTAAAGAACTAGTATAACTGCTACCCTAAACACCTTTATTTTAATAGTAGTATAGAAATTAATACTAGGTTGCAAGCTTAGCTATCTTCTAAGGGTATTTACTTTAGCATCTCTTACCTCTATATTTATAAATAGAATAGGCTAATAGAGAGAGCTATAAGGGTACTTCTAGACCGTTTACGTGCTACCCTACAGTAGTTATAATTACCTCTATATCTATAGTCTTACATCCTTTCTGCTATAGTGGATTTAGTTAATACTACTGTAAATAGTACTAAACCACTAAGTCCTAAACAGCTATATCTAGCTAATTTAGAGCCTTCTAAGACCTATAAGCTTAATTTTACTAAAATAAGGGCTATAGGCTCCTATTGTAAAGTTCTAATTCCTTTAGAACAATAATCTAGGTTGCAGAAACTAGCTAAAAGAACTATTCCTAGTAAACTTTTAGCTACGCTAGGTTCTAATGTATATCTAATATATATTCCCTCTAAACAAGCTGTTATTAAGACTAGTTTCGTTAAAATTATAGAAGAAATAGGCCCTATTTCTTAGGGCATCCCTAAGGTTCCTATTAGTTCTATAGTGAATAATCCTTTAGAGGGAGAAATCGATGAATTAGTGGATAATTATACCCCTAAGTATCCTTATCTTAGTCATCTAGATGTGCTGAATTATTTACTAGAACCTATAGATTAAGCTCTTCTACTAAGCAACCCTATAGAAGCTGTAGAGGCCCCTAAAGCCCCTATATCTATAGAAGCCCCTTAGGCTAATATAGAACCTATAGAAGCTAAAGCTAAATCTATTGATGCTAATGCTATAGATTTAGATAGAGATATATTTTCCTTAATTAAGGATCTATGCTTTAAGGTAAGGACTAAAGCAGCTATTACTTCTAATAGTAAGGATGAACTTCTTAATACATAGAAGTAAGCCCTAAAAAGCTCTACTAAGCAGCATTAGATAGAAGCTACCTATAGCGAATTTAAGCAGCTATTAGCTGCTAGAACCTTTAAATTTATAGGGAAAGACTAAGTACCTAAGGGCTAAAGAGTTCTAAAGAATAAGCTTGTTTATAGGCTTAAAAAGGATAAAGAAAATAATTCTATTAAATATAAGGCCTGCCTTGTTACTAAGGGATTTATACAAATAGAAGGTTAAGATTACCTAGAGACCTTTACTGCAACTAGTATTCCTCCTAGCTAGCGTATATTATTAGCTCTTGCAGCTTTTTATAACTAGGAAGTTAAATAAATTAACTTTATAGGAGCGTTTTTAAATAGCAAGCTAAAGGAAGCTATTTATATAGAAATCCCAAATGGATTTGTTGAATTTGCAGAAGCAACGCTATTAGTAGCTAAGCTACTAAAAAGCTGTAATTATAAGCCCTTTAAAGAGCAAGTAATTAAGCTAGAAAAATCCCTCTATAGTCTAAAGTAAAGTCCTAGAGAATAGCAGTAAATTCTAATAGAATTACTTTAAGAGCATAGATTTAAACCTCTTATATTAGACCCAGCAGTCTTTTATAACCCAGCTATATCTACGTATATTGCTACTTACGTAGATAACTGTCTTCTAATTGGTCTAAATCTAAGCTATATTAACAAGCTAAAGAAGCTATTATATAAAGCTTATCCAATAGAAGATAGAGGACCAGCAGAATTCTTTCTAGGTGTATAAATCACCTGTAATAGGTCTAAAAGGTCTATTAAAATCCACTAATCTTAATATATCCTTAAAGCTCTAGAAAGATTTAAAATACTAGATGCTAAGCCGGCTTCTATCCCTATACAGCTAGGAATCTTAAAGCAACTAGTTACAAAACCTCTCTTAAAATCCGATTATAAGCTTTATTAGAGCATAATAGGTACTATAATGTACCTTATGTTGCTAACTAGGGCTAATATTGCTTTTTCTGTTTAGTAGCTATTAACATTCCTAGCTAAGCTCTATATAGAGCATCTAAACGCCTCTAAGCACCTTCTTTAGTACTTAGGTAGTACTAGAAGCTTTGCTATCGTTTATAAGCGTTCTAGTCTACACTCTTTAGCAGGGTTTTCCTCTAAAAAGTCTTCTAATACTACTATTAGTTGTAAAGAAGTCTTAAAGACCCTCCTTAGTTATTACAATAGCGATTTTGCTGGTAATAAAGTCTCTTCTAAATTAACCTATGCTTATCTATATAAGCTAGCTAATAGACCTATTAGCTAGAAATTAAAGAAAGCTAGTACTATTGCTCTTTCTACTTTAGAAGCAGAATCTAATGCATTATCTAAAGCTATTAGGGAATTAGAGTAGCTCTACAGCCTTTTTAAGGAGATAAAGCTGCCTTTAACCCCTCCTATTCCTATTAGGTGTAATAATTAAGGCGCTATAGTTACTGCTTACAACCTAACGTTGTATAGTAGAACTAAGCACACTCTTTTAAAGTTTAACTACATTAGGGAAAAGATTTATAAAGGTATAGCTAAGGTTAGTTATATTAATACAAATTAGATGCTAGCAGATAGCCTAACTAAGCCTCTTACTATTTAAAAGCATTAATAATTTATTAAGTTACTAGAGCTTTCTAGCTAGCTTATAAAAGCAATAAAAACACTTAAAAAATCGAAAAGCAACGAAAAAATAGTTAAAAATCGAAAACAACAAAAACAATCAACAAAAACTAGTTATATTTAACTATAACTACCCTAGAATTGCTGGAATTAGTTATGTTATTTAGTTTTGTTATTAGTACTGTATTTCGTTAGTTAATTCTAACTTAGATATCCTTTAAAGGAGCTAAGTTACTTATAGAACTAGTTACTTCTTACATTTCTAGAGAGAGTATTAAAAATAAGCTACCCTATATAGCCTATTTTTATGCCTACTAGTTGCTCTATTACGTAACCCTTATTAGGTCTTATTACGTTAATTTTTAGTAGAGATATTATTGTTACTAGATGCAAACATCTAGATTTAACTAAGGCAAAGTTGCCTAACCTATAGTTAACTTTAACTGCGATTTTCTCTACAACTAGCAATAGTAGAAATTTAAGAAGTATACTATTTAAAAGCTAAGAATTAGGGCTATTTAATAGTATAATTATTAGATAGAGTTGCTTATAAGGGTTACTTATTATTAGTAAAATTTATTAAATTGTATATATAGGCGTCTCGTTTGTATAGCTATAAGTCGATTTTTTTGTTTTTATATAGTAAATCTTTTTGCAGAAATTATAAAGTAGCCTATAAGCCCCTTCTAGCGACTACAGCCCGCTAATATAGTTAGTAGGTCTATAAGGGACTAGAAAGATTCAAGATTCTACCCTTACTAACTTGTTCGTTACAGCGCTCTTAATATAAGATACCACTATTATTATAGTTATCTACTGCCTCTATATAATCTATACTATACACTACAGCTTGATTTAGGCTGCTGCTGCTTCTACTACGTAATAATTGCTAGGAGCAATTATAGGTGCTAAATCTAAGAGACTACTACCCTCTTAGATATCTAGTTCTGTAATCCCTATTATTTTCAATAGGTTATAAGCCCGGTGGCGCAGTGGTTGTGGCCTACTGCAGCAGCCTTACGTTGCCTACTACATAGTGGAGTACTGCTCTGCGAGGCAGAGGTTACGAGTTTGAACCCTGCCGAAAACCATTAAAAGATCTAATTGCTAGTATAAGCCTATAACCTCTAGAACGGGCACCTAGATATACAATTCCAGGGGGAGTGTTAAAATATATATTAAAAATATATAAGGCTTTGTAATCCTAGGTTCAGTTGGATCGGTCCACTCTTTTGATCTCAATAGTTTTAATCTACACTATAAAGGCTAAGTAGACTATAGCTGCTAGGTTGTCTAAATACAACATCTTTCTACTTAAATACAGCTTATTATAAACCTTATCTAATTTAGCTTTATCTTTAGCTCCTAGTAGATAGATTTAAATAGGTTTTAGCTGCTTCTGCTATCTATCTACTAGATTTACTCTTATATACTAGTCTTTAGGTATAGGAATAATACCTCTATTACAATAAATGTTATATTTATCTGTTAAGTTAATAAGTTTAGCTGTAACGTCTAGGTTTAAGTTTTCTACCTTAACCTTATATTTATTGCAGATATATAGTATATTCTTAAGATAAGAGATTCTATATATAGGGATACTATTATTAACTTTCTTAGGGTTAAATCTGCTACTATTACCTTTCTTCTGTGCTTTATAATCTTTTGTAAGCAATAAACTATTATTAGGTGTAATATCCTTAGAAAAATATATATATAAATTAAGTAGGTTTACAATTATATAGTTAGCCTTAAGCCCTTTATTATACTAAAGATAAGCAACCTTTTAATTTTTCTAGATTATAACGAATTTATCTAAATAGTTATAGGCTACTATTTGTTTCTAGTTAGTTGTGCTAAGCAATGCATCTAGAATAAGGTTGAACTTTAAGTATATATAGTAGGCAGTAGCTGTTATAGACTCGAGCCTTAGGCTTGGGTCTTTTAGTAGAGGGAGAACAGCAGGAGAGGGACAAAGATCTATATAGGTAAAGGGAGGGAAGCGAGCTGTATTTATCTAGGGGTTAGCTAGACTTTGCTAGGCCCTAGAGAGAGAACCTTAGCTATAGAGTATATACTAAAAGGGGCTCCTAAGGGGATAGACCTACCTCTAAATATATAGTATAGAAGTATAGAGAGGCTTCTAGTTCTTTCTCTCTTCTCTCTTTTCTCTCTATAATTATAGTTCTTATTATAAACGCTAGTTAATAGTAGCTCTTAAGCTAGTTTATTATATACTATAATTATTCTATAGATAGAACACTAGTAAGAACAATATTGTTTAATTATAGCAATAAGGGCCTAGCTAGCTAGCTTAAGTACTCTTTTAACCTCTATAGAGAGGTAGAGAAAAGTATAGTAGAAATTAGCTAGAAAGTAGTAGAAATTACAGCGCTTTATAAGTTAGTTAAGAGCTAATCCCTATAAATAAAGGAACTATAACGCTTTACAATAAACTATATATAAATAGAGAAGTAGCTTTAAGCTGCAGTAGGCTAGTAGCTAGAGGAACCTAAACAGAAGCCTCTACCTATAGTAAACCTTTATAATAGAAATAAATAGAGCTTTTAGGCCTAATAGATAGTAATTACCTAAAAGCTCTAGGCTAATAGTGCCTTTATAAGCATAATATAGAACTAGTAGTACTATTTATACTAAAGCTTATTGCCTAAGGTTTAGTAAAGAGTAGCTACTTATTATAAAGTAGGTAAAGTAAGGGAATATAATATATAGAGATTTCTTAATTACTTAAAATTAGTCTTTATAGATTCTTACTAATAAAACTAAGCTTTAATTAAGCTTAATTAGCTTTAATAAGGTAGTAATAAGCAGTTTATAGAATTCTATATTTATTTTAAAGAGAAAATTACACTAGTAGAAGGGGCTAACTAGAATAATAGTGTAAAGTTAGCTAAGTTATAAATAGTGCTTAATAAGAAAATAAGGGATTATAGTATAAGAAGGAATATCTTACGTTATAACTACCTTTAGGCAGTAAAGCACTACTGCAGTATTACACTAAACCTTAAGTTATATTATATTAAGGAATAGTATTAGTAGAAATATAGCTTTAGCTCTAAAGAGCTCTAGAATAGCAATACTAAAATAACTAAGGTTAACGCTATAGAAACTTAATAGAAATAGAAAAAGAGCGTAAAGAAATCTAGAGTAAGATAATTAAATAAAGATACTTTATAAGTAAAGTAGGTATTTAAGGCTAAACTTAAGAAACACTATTAAAAGAAGTAATACCTTTAATATAGGTTATTCTAACACTATATTTAAGGATATAGATTGCAACTAGCAGAATATAAGCTAGAATTAACTAGTATATAGGTAGTAGCTATAAACAATATATAGAAGAAGAACTTTAATAAGTTAGAAAAAGGCTTACTCTTAGCCTTAAGCTTAATATAGAGGTAAAGGTAATATAAATAATATAATAACCCTTACTTAATAGGTAGCTAAAAGAAGAATATAGAGAGATAACTAAGAAAATAGATATATTACTATTTCTTATCTCTATACTCTTTAACTAACTATTGTTCTATAATATATAGATAGATAATAGATATAACTACTTTACTGCAATAAGTAAGAGTTTAGTGTAATACCTTAGCCTAAAGTAAGTTCTATTACTATATAAAAGAAGAGTATAAATAGTAGTAGAGGTTAAATAGTAGTTCTATAATAGCTACTAAAGAAGCGCCTTAATTACTTCTTTAGTTTACTTATAGGTAGATATTAACAGCTAGGTCTTTTTAGTAGTAGCCTATATAATCCTAGGCTTAACCTAAGATTATATCTTTAGGAGTCTATAGTTAGCCTATAATAGAGTTATTCTTAATGCTGCTAGCTAAAGCTTATTAGTAGGTAAAGCTAAAGGCCTTATAATTTAAGTAGTAAGCTCTTAGAGCGTTAAGAACCTAATAAGACTAGTATTAGTAGTAGTTTATAGCGCTTTAATAAAATAAAGTAAGAGCTAAGAGGTTACTATATATTTTATTGCTATAAGCCTTTAGGAAATTACCTCTATATTATTATTATAAATCTCCCTAAAAGGTTTTAGTTTACTAATACTACTACTTAAATTAAAGGATTTTTATAATCTTTTTAAAGAAAAGAAAGCCTAAGGCCTTTTGCTATATAGAGAAGAGCTAAATTACTATATTAAGCTAAAATAGCAGCTAAATAGCTCCTTACTATTACTGCTGTAGGCTTTACTATACAATATACTATAGAACTATTTATTAGAAATTAAAAGGTAGGTAATAAACTTAATAAATAAAGAGTAAATTTAAGCTAGCTTCTTTTTAGCAGTAGTATTTATTCTTTTAGCTAAAAAGCTAAGTAAAGGTTAATAATTCTATATTAATTATTAAGCCCTTAATAAAATTATAGAATAGAACTATTACTCTCTTCCTTTAATAAAAGAGATACTTAAGTTATTATTAAAGGTATATTAGTTTACTAAGCTAAATGTATAGTTAGCCTTCTATAGAATCTAGATAGTAAACAGTAAGGAGTACCTTATAGCATTTTACACCTAGTTTAGCCTCTTTAAATAGCTAGTTTACCCCTTTAGGTTAGTAAAGGCTTTAGCTATATTTTAACAATATATTAATAGTGCACTAAAAGAGGCCCTTAAGGATTATATAATTACTTATTTAAATAACATTCTTATTTATATAGAGAGTTCTAGAAAAGACTATATATATAAGATATAGAGGATCTTAAAAAAGTTACAGCTAGTAAAGCTGCACTTAGATCTTAAGAAATACTACTTTACTATAACTAAAGTTAAATACCTTAGCTTTATAGTAGTAGTAAGAAAAGAGATATACTTAAATCTAAAGAAGATTGCAGCTATTTAAGAGTAATAAGCTCTTACTAAGTTATAAAAAGTATAAAGCTTTCTTAAATTTATAAACTTTTACTATAACTTTATATTAAATTTCTTAAATATTATAGAGCCTTTAGTTAACTTAATAAAGAAGAGAGTTCTATTTTAGTAAATAGAGAAATATAAAAGGTTATTTATAAAGCTTAAGGAAGCCTTTACTTTATACTTAGTTTTAGCCTAATAAAACCTTAAGAAGAATATAGTAGTAAAGGCTAATTGCTTAAGAGAGGCCCTTAGTAGCTATTTATTCTAATATAATAAAGCTAGTATACTTTAGCTTATAGTATACTATTTAGTAAGGTTATCTTTAGCTTAGTGTAACTATACTATTTATAATAAGGAGCTCTTAGTAATAATATCTTACCTTAAAGCTTAAGTAGTAAAGTTATAGAGAGTAGTATACCTCTTTATAATTCTTACTAACTATAAGAATCTAGAATACTTTATATCTTTATAAGAGATCTTTAAGCGTTAAGCTAGGTAGGTAGAGCTTCTCTTTCTCTTTAACTACTACTTATAATACTACTTAGGGCTATAGGTAGAGCAGCTAAATACACTATTATAATAAGAGTAGAATTAAGAAGGAGTAATGCTATAGATAGACTAGATCCTCTAGCCTCTCTCTATTAGCTGTTTTAGTACTCTCTATAGAGATAAAGAGAAGAAAGAGGTTATAGAAAATATTATAGTAGAAATAGCTAGTAAAGTAATACTAGAAAGTTAACTAGCTAAGGCTTTATAGGTGCTAGCTAGAATAACACTATTTCTAAATAAACACTTATAGAGCCTATAGAACTAAAGAGTATAAGAAGACTTAATATACCTAATAAGGTTAAATACAGTCTAAAAGAGAGAAAAAAGGTTTCTATTAAAGGTAAAGATATAAGAATAAATTATAAACTATACCTTTAATATATAAAAGGCATTAATTTACTAGAGCTGCCTCTAGGTCCTTAAGTATAAGCTATTAACTACTATACTAATATATAGAATATATAAGTTACTAATATTAAGCTACCTAGAACAAAATACTACATTTTAGGCATTAATATATAACTACTACTAAAATAAACTGTTCTAAGATATTGCTTAGTACATTTAAAACTACTACTATTACAGTAGCTAAAAGAGTAGGAGGTTGTAGTAAGGCCTATTACAACCTATTTTAGCGCTAAATAGATATTAGTTATAGATCTCTATAGATTTTATAATAGATTTACTAGCGCTAAACTAAGCTATACTCTCTTACTTAATAGTTATTACTAACTAACTTTTAAAGTATATATAGTTAAAAGTAATAACCTCTATAGAGATAAAGGAATATACTCTATAGTTTAAGCATTATTAGTAGTAGTTCTATAGGTTTCTAAAATAAATTATCTTTAACTATAGTTTAAACTAATTAAGTACATTTTAAACTACTCTTTATTACTTTATTAAGATTAAATAATTACTATTTACTTCTTATTATCTATAAATAAACAGTAAAATAAAGAGAGTTAATTAGAAAGTATAGGTAATTCTATAGATTATAGTTGCCTTTTTATAGTTTAACTAGCCTAAATACCTCTCTATATACTAGCTAGCTATTAACAATAGAAACTCCTTAGTAATAGGTATAAGCTTAAACTAAGCAATATATAGGTACAATATAGACCTTATCTAGAAGCTTATAGATAAAGAGAAGTCTTAAGTTTTATATAAGGAATAGGCTTTAGTGTTCCTTAAATAACTATAAAAGAGTATAAATATTACTTAAGCTATAATTAACTTTATTTAGTAAAGATAATAAAAGTAGTTAAATAGAAGCTATAAACTAATAGAATAGTATAAAGTAAAGAACTTAGTTTAGCTAATGCTTTATTATATTAAAATAAACTACTTAAGTTAGAAATTTAATTAAGTTATAGTAAAGTATATAGTTATAGATATACTAATACCTTTAACTATAAAATTAGATATTTTACTAGAAATTTACCTAGTTTTCTATATTAACCTTATTAAGTAAGTAGTAATAAACCTTTTACCTTTTTAGTAGTTAGTAAACTTAAGACTTAGTTTTAAGCTAGCTATAATAGATATTAACTTATCCCTTAAGGAATATAGAGTAAAGGAGATTCTAGCTACTAAAAACGCTTTAGGCTAAAGGAAACACTATTAAGTGCTTATTAAGTAAATAGAATTTATTTAGCTTATATAGAAACTACTAAAAAACTTTCTTAATATAAAAGTACTAAATTAATTTAAGTTATAGTAAAGAAACACTTAATTTAATAATAAGCTTAGTAAAAGTATAGTAAAATTTTATATAAACTTTAATAATAACTTAATTATCCTTAATTAAAAATAAAAGAAAATAAACTCTCCTTTATAGAGGCCTATATAATTACTATAAAAAAAAAAATAAAAATAAAAATAAAAGAAATTCCTTAGTAAGTAGTAAAGAGGCATTAGTGCTTATAGCGTAAAGATATAACTACTTAAAAGGCACTTTACTACTCTTTAGGCAGTTATAAAATAGAAGCTAAAGGAGCTATATAGTGTCCCTAAAGTAGCGTAAAAGCTAGAGCTAAAATAGTAGTATTAGTAGAAGGTATAGAAGCTAGAGTAGATAAGAATATAACTAGTGCTTTAAATTAAGGCTTTACTCTAGTAAATATAAGTAAGAATATAATATCTTAAATAGCTTAGTGCTTTAAGTATAAAGGTATAGTTCTTAAGAAAAGAAAGATAAAGAGAAAGAAAGTAAAGAGAGTAGTAAGCTAGATTAAGGTTATATACTCTAGAAATATAGATAGTAGTTAGTGCTATAAGTAGTTTAAGCTTTTAAGCTCTACCTAAAGGTAGATATATTTTTAGTGTATTACTTTAAGGTTATTCTATAAGAGTAAAGGGATAATATATAGCAATAAAGAAGCCTTATATAGCAGTAAAGAGGCAGCAGTAGTAGAGGTTAGCAGTATATAATAAGGTGTAAGTAGAGATAAAGGCAACAATAAAGGTATAGTAATAGCAGTAGTATTAGTAGGTATAAAGAGTAATAAGAAGTTATTATTAATATCTATAGAGATATACTTATATTTATTAAGGTTAAACTTATTGTTCTTTAGAACAATAAGGGCTATAGTGCTCTTATAGATTATAGAAGAAAAGAGAGTAAGTGTAAAAAAGCTATTAGCTTAAGTTATATAATAAAGAGAAAAAAAAAGTATAACCTTCTTTTCTATATAATTAGTAGTAAGTATATTCTTAAGTATAATATTATAGTAGTTATATATATTTAAGAACTTATAGGTAAAAATAGTTTAGTAGGTAAGTTAGCTAAAGTAAAAGAGAATTAATATAGACTTAACTATAAAACCTTAGTTAATAAGTTTCTATATTTTAGTAAAGTAACACTATAGGTAAGAATGCTTAGTAAAGAGGCTTAAGTTCTATATATAGCCTCTATACCTCTATATATATAGTTAGTATTCTCTTCCTTAGCTAAAGCAGTAGTTATATAAGCTTTTCTTATAAAGGTTGTTGTAATATAGTATATAAATATCTTTAAGGATGTTACTATTAAATAGCTCTAAATTATTTAAGTTCCTTTATATAAGGAAACTATATATATAGCAGCAATAAAGAACTATTAGCGCTATAGAAGTAGAAGTAGTAAGAGCACTAACACTAGTAATATAGCTATTAAAGTTCTAAATGTATTCTAGGTTAGTAAAAGAATAAGCTATATATAGATAAAAGAGTAGTATACTTTAGGCTAATAGAATAATATTTTATAGTTTTAATTAGCTAGCTACTTATAATTAAATAAATTCTATTTAGTTATAACAGAAAAGAGCTCTTTTACATTAAAAGAAGTAGCAGTAGCTATATAGTGTAAAAAGGGAATTTTAGGAAATAATAATAGAACTATTTAGTTATAATATAGAGGTAAAATAAGATATAAAGAAGAAAAGAAAAGATAAAAAAGAGAAAGAAAGAATTATTTATTTTTATATTAGAAATAACTAAGAGCTAGCTGCTAGTTTATTGCACACTAAAGGGATAAGAATAATAATAACTATTTACACTTTACTAGCTGTTAGTTTATTATACACTAAAAGAATAACACTAATAACAAACGTTTATGCCTTATACTCTAGATAACACCCTCTATATATAGATAGGTTATATATAACTAATAACTATTTGTAATAGCAATAGAGATAAAAGAGAGAGAGTGCTTTCTAGTTAATAAAAGAGATTATTATATAATAATTGCTTTAAATATAAAGAGACCTAAGGATATAGGCAGTTTATACACTAGTAATACTAGCATTACAGCTAGCGCCTATATACTAGTTAGATAATTAATAGTTATATATAAAGGCTTATAAGGTAGAGGGAGGTAGAGAGCTAATAAACCCTAAGAGAGTATAATTAAGTAAAGGGGCGTAATTAAACTATTATAGTATAACTAATAGGTTAGTTAGTAAAGCAATAAACAGCTATTGCTAAGGTGCTATAAGCAATTAGAGAGAAGGGAGATAGAGTAGATGTCTATTTATATATTAGCTCTATAACACTATATAAAGCATAAATAGTGCATTAGTGTAGCAATAGAACAGCTAAAGTAAAGCGCCTAGGCGTAAATATTATACTCCTTACTTTTTATAGGTAAATAATAGAGGAAATATAAAGAGAGAGTAAATAGGAAATTAGCTGCAATTTATAGTACCTACTAAAGACAATAAAGGGATTGTTATAGAGGCTAGAAGAAGAAGGAAAGTATATTATAAACTTAAGCCTTAAGCTTAAGTCTTTTAGTAAAGAGAGAACAGCAAAAGAGAGATAGAGATCTATATAGATAAAGGGAGAGAAGTAAGCTGTATTTATTTAGGGGTTAGCTAAACTTTGCTAGGCCCTAGAGAGAGAACCTTAGCTATAGAGCATATACTAAAAGGGGCTCCTAAGGGGATAGACCTACCCCTAGATATATAGTACAGGAGTATAGGGAGGCTTCTAGTTCCTTCTCTCTTCCCCCTTTCCTCCCTATAATTATAGTTCTTATTATAGACGCTAGTCAGCAGCAGCTCCTAGGCCAGTCCATTACAGTAGCCTTCTTATTAGCTAGTACCTCCTTCTATTTAACTAGAATATACTCCTATAATTTTAGCGGAATTATTACAGCTTATACTGCTGTTATATTCTAATATAGAATCTTTAAAATTAGTTAGAAGATACCTATTTCTATAACTATATTATAAATAGACCTAATAGTAGCTCTAGAGCGGATAAAATTGATTTTAACACTATAATTATAGAGGAAGGTTAAACCTAGAAGGAGCTTTAGTTCTAAGTTACTTATTACATTAGCTATAACTGTAAAATAGCTAGTTATAGGTATACTATATATAGATCTAGGGATGTAGAAGTTAAATGTAGCTGTCTTAGAGATATAGAAGAACAACTGCACTCTAGTGACTAGTTTTAGCTCTATTTTTGCCTATTTTACATTCTAACTAAACTAAGTTAACTATACTTTATTAACTAGCACTAAAGAGGTTCTAGTATCTAGGTAGATCTAATGTAATAGCCCTTTATTATAGAATTAAATAGAAATCTTTAGGAAGGAATTTAACTTTAGAATACTAGATTTAACAATCTATAGCCTTATAACTACTTTAACTACTTACTCTATCTAGATTCCCTATAAATTCTTTTAGTCTACCTTTATTTAAACCTTTTTCTTTTATTTTTCTTTACTTTTAGTAAAATAGGTTTTAATAAAGTTAGATTCTAGGCTAGTTAATAGCTCCTTAGTATTAACTATTTCTTCTTCTTCTACTAGCTAGTATTTATAGCTTTTAAGGTACTTCTTATAGTTTTCTTAGTTAGATTTATCTTTAAACGTTATTATATAGGTATATTCCTTATTATTCTATAGTAGGCTCTATTGTTAGAAACGTTAGAGCTACTAAAGATACTGCAGCTCTAGCTAATAATTCTAGCTAGCCCCTAAATTCTAGTTCTACTAAGGCTAAAGCTACTGCTCTCTTAGTAGCTAATTCCTCTAGTTTTATAGTAGGTATTAAGTATAATTATTCTAGTAATTTTTATAGAATAGAGGTTAGAACTAAAATTAACTGTTGCTTTTATTCTAGTTAGCTTAGTTACCTTAAGCTACCTTATTGTTTTTAGAGTTCTTACTATTAGATTTACTCTAAGTATAGTAAGTATTAGTACCTTCCTTATAGTCTCTTAATTTTTATTGTTTTCCTAAATCCTTTAGGTATTCTTATAGATCCTTAACCTTATTATCTACTATAGTAATATATATAGATCTTAGGTCTTTTACTGTTAGAATTAAGTATAGCTATTGCAATCCTAAGTATAGCTGTTAAAAATAAGCTACCCTGTATAGCCTATTTTTATGCCTACTAGTTGCTCTATCACGTGACCCTCATTAGGTCTTGTTACGTTAATTTTTAATAGAGATATTATTGTTACTAGATGCAAACATCTAGATTTAACTAAGGCAAAGTTGCCTAACCTATAGTTAACTTTAACTGCGATTTTCTCTACAACTAGCAATAGTAGAAATTTAAGAAGTATACTATTTAAAAGCTAAGAATTAGGGCTATCTAATAGTATAATTGTTAAATAGAGTTGCTTATAAGGGTTGCTTATTATTAGTAGAATTTATTAAATTGTGCATATAGGCGTCTCGTTTGTATAGCTGTAAGTTAATTTTTTTGTTTTTATATAGTAAATCTTTTTGCAGAAATTATAAAGTAGCCTATAAGCCCCTTTTAGCGACTACAGCTCGCTAATATAGTTAGTAGGTCTATAAGGGACTAGAAAGATTTAAGATCCTACCCTTACTAACTTATTTGTTATAGCGCTCTTAATATAAGATACCACTATTATTATAGTTATCTACTGCCTCTACGTAATCTATACTATACACTACAGCTTAATTTAGGCTGCTGCTGCTTCTACTACGTAATAATTGCTAGGAGCAATTACAGGTGCTAAATCTAAGAGACCACTACCCTCTTAGATATCTAGTTCTGTAATCCCTATTATTTTCAATAGGTTATGAGCCCGAAAGACCTATCTGCAAGCTGTTAGCCCGCTGAAATCTACTATTGTATACTGTATTACCCACTAGAAGCTATATTAAGACCTGCGCTAGCAGCTATCGCTGCCAAAAATTAGTAGCTTGCTGGAAGCTATTAATACCTGCTGCACACACATCGCTAGCCACTATACTAGTGTTTTTATTCTGCCCACCCTGTGCCTCCTGCACTAGTTCTATGCACCCTATATATATACACTTTTGAAGCTATTCTTAATAGCTAGGTTCTATTATTGCGTAACATCAAAATATATATATCTATATATATTCCATTTGCACTGCAAATCGTTTTATTAGGCACTGCTTAATCAATTATTTCCATTAAGAAATAAGCTTAGCGCTACACTGCATTGCTTGTTGTTGTTGTTATATTGTGCACCCTATACACCTCTGTTAGTAGCTATACTACAATTTGTAGTATACGCCTAACAGCTCTTGTTGCTGTTAGATATTCCTGTGTTTTCAGTTGCAGAATCAATTTATGTAGTAATCCCACTAGTTAGGATTTTAAAGTAGGAATTAGCTGAATATCCCTAAATTAGCTATACCTAGGTCTCCACTAATTTATTGGAACCTAATTGGAGAAGAATCTCCTAAATTTTTTAGCTAAAAATAGCTAGAACCTGTGTTTTATGCCCCTTGCAACTACTTGTTAATCTAGTCTGCTATACAAATTATATGCGCATACAGATCGTAATACAACGCAGCCTTTAGAGCCCGTTATACCTATTACAAAAGAAATTGGAGAAAAATCTTAGTATAATTTCTGAAAATATAGAGCACTTCTAGCCTATATTTAGTAAGAATTATTACTGTTATTTACTACTATTTCCACTGTAATTTAGCTATAATTAGCTATAAAAGAGCGTTAAATTAGCTACTTTTTAAACCCTTAAAATAGCACTAAAAGGAATAGGCAAAGGAAAGAGCATAAGCCCTAAAAGGGGTAGTAGTTCTAGTACACTAGCTACAGCTGCTACTAGCTTTCTTAGTCCAGTAAGGTCCCCCCCTCAGCCAGTAGATTCCTCTTCTAATAAAGAAGATTATACAGCTAAAAAGGCTCTAAAGGAAGCTAGATTAGCTTCTAAAAGAGTAGTATAAGTCTATAATATACAAGCTAATCTAAAAGCTTAAATAGATAAGCAACAAAAGACCCTAAATAGATTTATTAGGCATAGTGAAGCAAAATAAAGCTAAAATAAAGGTAATATAGCTAATTTACTAAGTAAATTAGATACTATAATTACATCTATAGGTAATCTCTCTATAGGGTCTCTCTCTAAGGTAGTAGATTCTATTACTTCTAAGACTTCTAAAGTCTCTTTTAAAGTCCCTAAACCTTTTAGTTCCTCTAATAGTGCTACTTTTCTGCCTGCTTTTAATAAAGGCACTATAAAAGAGTTAAATAAGAAGGTCCACTCTATTCTAGAGGCTGCTAAGCTAAAAGGCCCTAAAAATTTTAAACAGTAGAAGTAAGCTTTAACTATTTAATTTAGAGCACTAGAATTCCCTTAATTTATTAATAATCCTAGTATAGCTAGTACTTTAGTAGATTTAGAACAAGCTATTATCCTTATAATTATAAGAGATAGTTGCTAATCTAGACCTTAAGCTGCTATAAGCTAGCATAAGTCCCCTGTAGATGCCTATAACGTTCTAGTTAGGCAGTATTTACAGAGTGCTAAAATATAACGTAGTACGCTATATACTAGTTATTACAACTTATTGTTTTTAAACTATAAGGGATCTTTAGAGGCCTTTAATGCTAAATTTAATAATTTACTAGCTAGATTACAGCTCTATAGTGTAGCTATTAATTCTATTAACTAGGTAAATTATTATATTAATGCTTTAAAGAAGACCTTCCCTAGCTAGGCTAAAAGGCAGCAATATTCTATTAGAGCTGCTAGAGCATAAGGTCTATCTGTAAAAATGCTGAATTTATAGTTCCTTATAGCTAACTTATTAGAAGAATAAAGAGATAAAAGCTTCTCTATATCTAAGGCTCTTAGTTATAAAGCTTCTAATTCTAATAGTTCTAATAATAATAAAGCTAACTAAGGAAAGAATCCTCCTAATTAGAAGAAGAATTCTAATTCTAATTCTAACTATTCTAATGCCTCTAAAGAAAAAGATTAAGATAAAGCCTTTAAGAATAAGAAAAAGTAGAAGAGCTAAAGAAGAAGTAACAAAAATTCTAGGAATAAGGATAGAGAAGCTACTTTTACTATAGGTTGTTATAACCTATCTACTAGCAACTAGGATACTATAGAATCTAATAATTCTAGCAGTTTTAGTAGTAATAATTCTTACAACTTAGATACAGAATCTACTACTAGTGATACTAGTACTACTAGTAATAATACCCCTTCTTTTAATTACTCTAACGGAATAATTAAAAACTCCTTACTATACAATATAGGTTCTACCTATTATATAGTTAACAATAAGGCATTTTTTAGGACTTTTAAGCCTATAAAAAAGGGTAAAACTGCGCCTATTGCTACTAGAGGAGGTCCTATTTATCCTAAAGGATAGAGAACTGCTGTATTCTAGGTACTAATTAGTATAAATCCAGCTAAATATAGGCCTTTAGCTCTAAAGGATGCTCTATATTGCCTAGGTTTAAATACTAACCTAATTAGTAGTCTAAAGCACTATTTAATAGGGGGCACTCTCCTTAGAAATTAGCTATTTTTAGCTAATAGAAGCTACTGTAGGCTTCTAAATCCTAAAAAGTATAGTTTCTTTCTATAGCTTAAGGGGCAAGAGACCCCTAGAGTATGTAAAAACTACGCTAATCTCTCTTATATAGGATTTCTAGCTAGTAATAGTTATAATAGCAATTATAATACTAGTTATTCTATAGAGGTTTAAATCCCTTAACAGCCTAGTTTTAATCTAGAGGAATATAGCTAAATTAAGGAATTATCTAACTTTAAAGAAGAAGAAGCAAATAATACTAATAACAATACTATAGAGCTATTACCCCTAGTTCCTAAACGGGCTTCTAGTTAGATTCCTTCTAATAACAGGGATTTAAAAGGTCTAAATCCTAAGTTGCTAGATATTGGAGGAAATAGCTGTCTAGATCCCTTAAACGAGGCCTATAGTTCTTAAGAGATCTAGTAAGATAGAGAGCAACAGGAAGCTAGCTCTAATAATAATTCTAGTAGTAATCCTACTGCTTCTTCTTCCTATAAGAAGCTCCTAGAATTAGCTGCTACTTAGTATGTTAGATTAGGGCATATAGGACTCCCTTTACTAAAGAAGACTACTTCTATTACTAAAGGTATTCCTAATTTTACAAAAATTAAGGAAAAGAATTTTAACTGCTTAGCTTACAACTAAGCTAAAGCTGTTAGAAGACCTAGCAAGCATGCTATTCCTAACCCCCCTAGATGTTTAGATATTATAGAGGGAGATACTGTTAAAATAGAGCCTATACTGTACAATAAGAGGCCTCTAGTTCTTTTTCTAATTAATAGAAAATTACAGTATAAGTAGTCTTTTAATCTAGCTAATAAAGAGGGTTCTACTCTCTATAGCTGTATTAAAGGCTTCTTTAAGGAATTAAAGAACTAGTATAACTGCTACTCTAAACACCTTTATTTTAATAGTAGTATAGAAATTAATACTAGGTTATAAGCTTAGCTATCTTCTAAGGGTATTTGCTTTAGCACCTCTTGCCCCTATATTTATAAATAGAATAAGCTAATAGAGAGAGCTATAAGGGTACTTCTAGACTATTTGCGTGCTACTCTACAGTAGTTATAATTACCTCTGTATCTATAGTCTTACATTCTTTCTGCTATAGTGGATTTAGTTAATACTACTGCGAATAGTACTAAACTACTAAGTCCTAAACAGCTATATCTAGCTGATTTAGAGCCTTCTAAGACCTATAAGCCTAATTTTACTAAAATAAGGGCTATAGGCTTCTATTGTAAAGTTCTAATTCCTTTAGAATAACAATCTAGGTTGCAGAAACTAGCTAAAAGAACTATTCCTAGTAGACTTTTAACTACACTAGGTTCTAATGTATATCTAATATATATCCCCTCTAAACAAGCTGTTATTAAGACTAGCTTCGTTAAAATTATAGAAGGAATAGGCCCTATTTCTTAGAGCATCCCTAAGGTTCCTATTAGTTCTATAGTAAATAATCCTTTAGAGGGAGAAATCGATAAATTAGTGGATAATTATACCCCTAAGTATCCTTATCCTAGTTATCTAGATGTACTAAATTATCCACTAGAACCTGTAGATTAAGCTCTTCTACTAAGCAACCCTATAGAAGCTGTAGAGGCCCCTAAAGCCCCTATATCTATAGAAGCCCCTTAGGCTAATATAGAACCTATAGAAGCTGAAGCTAAATCTATTAATGCTAATGCTATAGATTTAGATAGAGATATATTTTCCTTAATCAAGGATCTATGCTTTAAGGCAAGGACTAAAGCAGCTATTACTTTTAATAGTAAGGATGAACTTCTTAATACATAGAAGTAAGCCCTAAAAAGCTCTACTAAGCAGCATTAGATAGAAGCTACCTATAGCGAATTTAAGCAGCTATTAGCTGCTGGAACCTTTAAATTTATAGGGAAAGACTAAGTACCTAAGGGCTGAAGAGTTCTAAAGAATAGGCTTATTTATAGGCTTAAAAAGGATAAAGAAAATAATCCTATTAAATATAAGGCCCGCCTTGTTGCTAAGGGATTTATGCAAATAGAAGGTTAAGATTACCTAAAGACCTTTACTGTAACTAGTATTCCTTCTAGCTAGCGTATATTATTAGCTCTTGCAGCTTTTAATAACTAGGAAGTTAAATAAATTAACTTTATAGAAGCGTTTTTAAATAGCAAGCTAAAGGAAGCTATTTATATAGAAATCCTAGATAGATTCATTGAATTTGCAGAAGCAACGCTATTAGTAGCTAAGCTACTAAAAAGCTGTAATTATAAGCCCTCTAAAGAGCAAGTAATTAAGCTAGAAAAATCCCTCTATAGTCTAAAGCAAAGTCCTAGAGAATAGCAGCAAATTCTAACAGAATTACTTTAAAAGCATAGATTTAAACCTCTTATATTAGACCTAGCAGTCTTTTATAACCTAGCTACATCTACGTATATTGCTACTTATATAGATAACTGTCTTCTAATTAGTCTAAATCTAAGCTATATTAACAAGCTAAAGAAGCTATTACATAAAGCTTATCTAATAGAAGATAAAGGACCAGCAGAATTCTTTCTAGGTGTATAAATTACCTATAATAGGTCTAAAAGGTCTATTAAAATCCACTAATCTTAATATATCCTTAAAGCCCTAGAAAGATTCAAAATGCTAAATGCTAAGCTAGCTTCTATCCCTATACAGCCAGGAATCTTAAAGCAACTAGTTACAAAACCTCTCTTAAAATCCAATTATAAGCTTTATTAGAGCATAATAGGCACTATAATGTACCTTATGTTGCTAACTAGAGCTAATATTGCTTTTTCTGTTCAGTAGCTATCAACATTCCTAGCTAAGCCCTATATAGAGTATCTAAACGCCTCTAAGCACCTCCTTTAGTACTTAAGTAGTACTAGAAGCTTTGCTATTGTTTATAAGCGTTCTAGTCTACACTCTTTAGTAGGGTTTTCCTCTAAAAAGTCTTCTAATACTACTATTAGTTGTAAAGAAGTCTTAAAGACCCTCCTTAGTTATTACAATAGCGATTTTGCTAGTGATAAAGTCTCTTCTAAATCAACCTATACTTATCTATATAAGCTAGCTAGTAGACCTATTAGCTAGAAATCGAAGAAAGCTAGTACTATTGCTCTTTCCACTTTAGAAGCAGAATCTAATGCATTATCTAAAGCTATTAGGGAATTAGAGTAGCTCTACAGCCTTTTTAAGGAGATAAAGCTGCCTTTAACCCCTTCTATTCCTATTAGGTGTAATAATTAAGGCACTATAGTTACTGCTTACAACCTAACGTTGTATAGTAGAACTAAGCACACCCTTTTGAAGTTTAACTACATTAGGGAAAAGATTTATAAAGGTATAGCTAAGGTTAGTTATATTAATATAAATTAGATGCTAGTAGATAGCCTAACTAAGCCTCTTGCTATTTAAAAGCATTAACAATTTATTAAGTTACTAGAGCTTTCTAGCTAGCTTATAAAAGCAATAAAAACACTTAAAAAATCGAAAAGCAACAAAAAAACAGTTAAAAATCAAAAACAATAAAAACAATCAACAAAAACTAGTTATATTTAACTATAACTACCCTAGAATTGCTGGAATTAGTTATATTATTTAGTTCTATTATTAGTACTATATTTCGTTAGTTAATTCTAACTTAGATATCCTTTAAAGGAGCTAAGTTGCTTATAGAACTAGTTACTTCTTATATTTCTAAAGGGAGTGTTAAAAATAAGCTACCCTATATAGCCTATTTTTATGCCTACTAGTTACTCTATTACGTAACCCTTATTAGGTCTTGTTACGTTAATTTTTAGTAGAGATATTATTGTTACTAAATGTAAATATCTAGATTTAACTAAGGTAAAGTTGCCTAACCTATAGTTAACTTTAACTGCGATTTTCTCTACAACTAGTAATAGTAGAAATTTAAGAAGTATACTATTTAAAAGCTAAGAATTAGAGCTATTTAATAGTATAATTGTTGGATAGAGTTACTTATAAGGGTTGCTTGTTATTAGTGGAATTTATTAAATTGTATATATAGGCATCTCGTTTGTATAGCTATAAGTCGATTTTTTTGTTTTTATATAGTAAATCTTTTTACGGAAATTATAAAGTAGCCTACAAGCCCCTTCTAGCGACTACAGCCCGCTAATATAGTTAGTAGGTCTATAAGGGACTAGAAAGATTCAAGATTCTACCCTTACTAACTTGTTTGTTACAGCGCTCTTAATATAAGATACCACTATTATTATAGTTATCTACTGCCTCTACGTGATCTATACTATACACTACAGCTTAATTTAGGCCGCTGCTGCTTCCACTACGTGATAATTGCTAGGAGCAATTACAGGTGCTAAATCTAAGAGACCACTACCCTCTTAGATATCTAGTTCTGTAATCCCTATTATTTTCAATAATAGCTTATAATAGAGTCTTAAAAGGAGCTAAAGATTAGTAGTTTTACTATTTATATAGGTATATTAAAATACTCTAGAGGTAAATTCCCTAAATAATTTTTCTTTAATTATATTCTACTCTATAAACTTAGCTAAATCTAGCTATATTATTATATTCTAGATCTATATACTAAATTCTTTATAGATAGCAGTATAAATAAAGTTTAAACTGCTAAAAATAGCTGTTTTTTTATAGTAATCTAGATACTGCTTATACTATATTAATATATTCCCTTTAAAGAGAGTTTAAAGCTTAATGTAAATAGCTTCTTAAGTATTAATTGCACTATAGCTATAGTAGTCTTTAATAGCTTAGATCTATAGCTCTATATTGTAGAAAATAGTGTGCTTTCCTTTATATAAAATTAGCTTATAAATATTTCTATTGTTAAAGGGTTTAAAGTAACTAATATTAGTAATTTTCTATATAGAATCTATTTATTCTTTAGAGGTTTAAAACTATATATTACTTTAGTTATTCTATTTCTAATATAGATTTAGCCTTTTACCTACTAGATTTAGTTAGAAATTATTGTTTCTAATATAGTGCAGTGCCTATTAATTTATATACTAATATTTAAAGTTACTAAATACTTAATTCTAGTCTTTTTTAGTATTTTAGCTCTTCTTAGCCTTACTATTATAGTATTACTCTAATAGATTCTTTAGAAATTATAGTAGCTTTTATTCTTTTAGAAAAGTACTAAAGTGTTTAAGGTATCTCTATATTATATAATTTCCTTTACTTAAAGGTTACTTTTAACCTTACTTTTAGTTTTAGTTATCTTTTAGAGGTAAGTAAGAATTAAAAGCCCTTTATCTATAATCCTTAAGCTAGAAGCCTTATTAGGTATAGTATTATCTATTATATTTATCTTAAGGCTTAAGTATAGTCTCTATTTTCTAGGCTAAGTATTATTACTTTACCTAAAGAGTAGCAATTTTATTATTTAATTCTCTCTATAATTTACTAATTTTATTAATTAATTCTTCTTTAATTCTACTAATTTACCTACTAATTTCTATAGAAAACTCTATAAGCTATTTTAGTAAAGAGTTCCCTTTTTTAAGTAGTTTTACTACTTTCTTTACTTTATACTTTAGCTTAAAGGTATAAAACCTTTAGTAAGCCTATAAAAGTAGTAAGATTTTAGCTAGTTCTTTAACTAGTAAGTTCTTTCTAGTAGTTTAAGGTATATTTAATAGATCTAGGTCCTTAGTAAGTAGTGTAAATCTAGATCTCTATACTTACTTTCCTTTAATATTCTAGGTAGAACTAGCACTAACTTTATAGATAGTATCTCTTAAGCTATTAGATCTAAATAATTTAGCTTTAGCTTTTCCTTTTAGTATTACTATTAGTAAATCTATAAGGAGTTTAGTAGATTTAGCCTTATTAATAATTCTATTAACCTACCTTTATACCTACTATACTATAGAAGTATTAACAGTATTTTAGTAAAAAGGCAGTTCTACTAGCTTAGGTTAGTTATATAATTTAAGCTGTTTATTAACGAATTTATAGTAAGTAAAATAAAGTAGTAAGCTTTTTTTTTCCTAAGGTATAAAATCTCTTTTTTAAATCTAGAAATTTAGATTTTAGCAATAAAATTTATAGAATTAATATATAGTTTTAAGTTCTTTATTAGTAAAAAGAATATAATTTCTTTTACTAAGTTCCTTCTAAAGTTGCTCTATCTTAAATATTATAATTTTAGCTTTTTAAGCTTAAGAAGAGTTAGCAATAATTAGAAGCAATTGCTACTACTTATTACAGTAAAATCTAACGTAGGTTTATTAGATACAATAGTAGAATATTAGATTTAATAGGTTATATAATAAATTGTAAGAGAAGTTATAAGGGCTTCTATAAGGAGCATCTAATAATAGTGTTCTAGTGAATAATAGTTAATTGTTCAATTTAACTACCTAAGTGTTGCTTCTAACTACTTATACATGATTGCAGTTACGTGCACTAGTGACCTGCGGGTCTGTGGAATTATCCCGTAACACATCCACTAGAACCTATAGATTAAGCTCTTCTACTAAGCAACCCTATAGAAGCTGTAGAGGCCCCTAAAGCCCCTATATCTATAGAAGCCCCTTAGGCTAATATAGAACCTATAGAAGCTGAAGCTGAATCTATTGATGCTAATGCTATAGATTTAGATAGAGATATATTTTCCTTAATCAAGGATCTATGCTTTAAGGCAAGGACTAAAGCAGCTATTACTTCTAATAGTAATAAGGATAAACTTCCTAACACGTAGAAGTAAGCCCTAAAAAGCTCTGCTAAGCAGCATTGGATAGAAGCTACCTATAGCGAATTTAAGCAGCTATTAGCTGCTAGAACCTTCAAATTTATAGGGAAAGACTAAGTACCTAAGGGCTAAAGAGTTCTAAAGAATAGGCTTATTTATAGGCTTAAAAAGGATAAAGAAAATAATTCTATTAAATATAAGGCCTGCCTTATTGCTAAGGGATTTATATAAATAGAAGGTTAAGACTATCTAGAGACCTTTGCTACAACTAGTATTCCTCCTAGCTGGCGTATATTATTAGCTCTTGCAGCTTTTAATAACTAGGAAGTTAAGCAAATTGACTTTATAGGAGCGTTTTTAAATAGCAAGCTAAAGGAAGCTATTTATATAGAAATCCTAGATAGATTCGTTGAATTTACAGAAGCAACGCTATTAGTAGCTAAGCTACTAAAAAGCTGTAATTACAAGCCCTCTAAAGAGTAAGTAATTAAGCTAGAAAAATCCCTCTATAGTCTAAAGCAAAGTTCTAGAGAATAGCAGCAAATTCTAACAGAATTACTTTAAAAGTATAGATTTAAACCTCTTATATTAAACCCAGCAGTCTTTTATAACCTAGCTACATCTACATATATTGCTACTTACGTAGATAACTGTCTTCTAATTAGTCTAAATCTAAGCTATATTAACAAGCTAAAGAAGCTATTATATAAAGCTTATCCAATAGAAGATAGAGGACTAGCAGAATTCTTTCTAGGCGTTTAAATTACCTATAATAGGTCTAAAAGGTCTATTAAAATCTATTAATCTTAATATATCCTTAAAGCCCTAGAGAGATTCAAAATGCTAGATGCTAAGCTAGCTTCTATCCCTATACAGCCGGGAATTCTAAAGCAACTAGTTATAAAACTTCTCTCTAAATCTAACTATAAGCTTTATTAGAGCATAATAGGTACTATAATATATCTTATGTTGCTAACTAGGGCTAATATTGCTTTTTCCGTTTAGTAGCTATTAACCTTTCTAGCTAAGCTCTATATAGAGCACCTAAACGCCTCTAAGCACCTCCTAAGATACTTAAGTAGTACTAGAAGCTTTACTATTATTTATAAGCATTCTATACCACTAGGGTCTTCTTCTAAAGCTTCTAGCTCTAAAGAAGTACTTAAGACCCTCCTTAGTTATTATAATAGCGATTTTGCTAGAGATAAAGTCTCTTCTAAATCAACCTATGCTTATCTATATAAGCTAGCTAGTGGACCTATTAGCTAGAAATCGAAGAAAGCTAGTACTATTGCTCTTTCCACTTTAGAAGCAGAATCTAATGCATTATCTAAAGCTATTAGGGAATTAGAGTAGCTCTACAGCTTTTTTAAGGAGATAAAGCTGCCTTTAACCCCTTCTATTCCTATTAGGTGTAATAATTAAGGCGCTATAGTTACTGCTTATAACTTAACGTTGTATAGTAGGACTAAGTACACCCTTTTAAAGTTTAACTATATTAGGGAAAAGATTTATAAAGGTATAGCTAAGGTTAGTTATATTAATATAAATTAGATGCTAGTAGATAGCCTAACTAAGCCTCTTGCTATTTAAAAGCATTAACAATTTATTAAGTTAATAGAGCTTTCTAGCTAGCTTATAAAAGCAATAAAAATACTTAAAAAATCGAAAAGCAACGAAAAACAGTTAAAAATCGAAAACAACAAAAATAATTAACAATAACTAGTTATATTTAACTATAACTACCCTAGAATTGCTGGAATTAGTTATGTTATTTAGTTCTATTATTAGTACTGTATTTCGTTAGTTAATTCTAACTTAGATATCCTTTAAAGGAGCTAAGTTGCTTATAGAACTAGTTACTTCTTACATTTCTAGAGGGAGTGTTAAAAATAAGCTACCCTATATAGCCTATTTTTATGCTTGCTAGTTGCCTGTTAGTTGCTCTATTACATAACCCTAACTAGGTCTTGTTATGTTGATTTTTAGTAGAGATATTGCTGTTACTAGATGCAAAACATCTAGAATTAACTAAGGCAAAGTTGCCTAACCTATAGTTAACTTTAACGGCGATTTTCTCTACAACTAGTAATAGTAGAAATTTAAGAAGTATACTATTTAAAAGCTAAGAATTAGAGCTATTTAATAGTATAATTATTAGATAGAGTTGCTTATAAGGGTTACTTATTATTAGTAGAATTTATTAAATTATGTATATAGGTATCTCGTTTATATAGCTATAAGTTGATTTTTTTGTTTTTATATAGTAAATCTTTTTGCAGAAATTATAAAGTAGCCTATAAGCCCCTTTTAGCGACTACAGCCTGCTAATATAGTTAGTAGGTCTATAAGGGACTAGAAAGATTCGAGATCCTACTCTCACTTATTCGTTACAGCGCTCTTAATATAAGATACCACTATTATTATAGTTATCTACTGCCTCTACGTAATCTATACTATACACTACAGCTTGATTTAGGCCGCTGCTGCTTCTACTACGTGATAATTGCTAGGAGCAATTACAGGTGCTAAATCTAAGAGACCACTACCCTCTTAGATATCTAGTCCTGTAATCCCAATTATTTTCAATAAGTATTTATATTACTATCTAGATTAAATAGTTAAAAAGCTTTAATAGTAGCTTTCTTTACTAGTTTAAATATTAAACTAAAAACGCTATTAGCTAAAGTTATACTATAACTATATTCTCTTTAAAACTATTCTTCTTCTTCTAATTAAGTAATTCTAATATTACTCTCTTTTAATACTTTAAGAAGTTCCTTTATATATTTTAAGTCTTTATTTATAGCTTTAGGTTAATTTTCTTTTAATTTAAGTTCTTTAGAATTATTTTTTAACTTAAATAATATTAAGTTAAGGTTTTCTTCTAAGTTAAGCCTAAGTTCTTTAGAACTATCTTCTTAAACTTCTAGCTTTTTTATTTTAAAGCTTATTAAGTATATAGTTCTTTTTATAATTATATATATAAATCTATATAATTCTTTTTCTTATTAGAATAGCTAATATAAGTAAAATAAAGAGTAGAAGTTTATATTTATTTATTGCTTAAGTAGTAAATAAAAATAGTAATCTTAAAGTAATATTATAGCTATAAAAGAAAGATTAAATAGTCTTATTAGACTTTATTAATAAAGACTTTAAGATAAAGAGAAAAGAAGAAAAAAGAAGATAAAGCCTCTATAGGTACCTAAGGGCTATAAGATTAATAGACCTTAGTAGAGTTAACAACCTAAAGTAGAGCTATATTTAGTGCATTTAACAGTTTAATGTTATTCTATAATAGTTTAAGGTTTTACTGAAGAAGACCTAAGGTCCTACTAGCTTAAGCTAGTACCTATAGAGTAGCTAACGTAGAACACCTTAATATTAAGGTAATAGATAACAATAAGGCATTGTGCTGAGGGATCGTGACCGTTACAGAATCCAGGAAAGAGGTAAGCCCGCTACGTACTTACTATAGGGTTATTACAGCTCGGATGGCTAATTTACCTATTCGGGCCTCCTGCAGCCTCAAGGAGGGGGTCCGAGCAACCAGCAGGACTTTTGACTTAACTCTCTGTATACATGCACAATTGCGTAAGTAGCGCAAGCCTAATTAAATATATAGGTGGTCAGATAGGGGCAGCCCGCATTTGTCTGCGGGTTAGCTAGGACTCCGCTGCGCTCTACAGAAAGGACCTCGGCTATAGAGCATAGGATAGAGGGGGTTTATAAGGGGAAGGGCCCACCTCCTAGTATATAGCATAGAGGCATAGAGAGGTTCCCGCTTCCTCTTATTTATCAAATTGTTCCCGCTCTTATGTTAACATCGCGAATCAAGTAGGCAAAGATTACTACTGCAAGAAATATCAACTGAAGTTAGTCCTTCTCACTTGCGCTTTTTCTTTTCTGTCTTTAAATAACCCCCCACCCAAAAAAAAAAAAAAGAAAAAAGAAAAAGAAAAATCGCTGATCTTTGTAGATATGTGCTGGACCGACATTGCCCCCACCAGGATGCTGTGCGGAGACCCTGGCCCGGAAGGACTAGTTCGTCCTCGTCCATGTGGACAAAACCCATGTGTGACTGGCGGCGTCTACAAACCCAATTATCTCGCTAGTACTCGGAAGAGGGAGCCATGCGAAAACTGCAAGGCTAATGGAACTTGGACTAAGGTGGCCGGCCAGTGGAAGATGAGTAGGGGTTTATAGGTGTACAGTGAATCTCAGGTCAAGACCATTTGCGTGAGGGTCCAGGTAGGCAAATTTTTAGGCAGAATGGCAATATACTGAGCATATTATACAGTGTTAATTTCTAGAGTGCATAGAGCGTGCATGTATACAGTATATACCACTAGATATAAAAGTGTTAATTCGTACTTATACACTGTGGGATTGTGAATATACCAGAATCCTCACCGCCTGCCTAATTAGGCTACCGCTTGGCCCCACCTGGACCCTCACGCAAATTGGTTGGGCCTGAGATCTACTGGAACCCCGGGGTTTATCCATGTGCTTAGCTACATTTAAATAGAGCCTCCTTCCTTACTGTGATCAATGCAGTCCCGCTTAGTCTTTCCAGCAAAGTTCCATACAATGCAAGGCCTTCGCTGGACTTACAACGACCTAGCGTCTTACTATGAAAGTTGTGGAATACGTGAACTCAATCCGATAATCGAGCAACTTCTTCGTGCTTGCCCATCCTCGTCAGTCTTCGCAATTGGTGGACATTCTGTTGTACTGCAGATATCTGCCAATATTGCAGCGAAAGTATCGATTAAAGTTGGTGAGGGAAGGACACGGCACGAGCAGGAAATATTTAAGGTGCTTCAAGATTCGAGGTCTCGTTACATTGTTCAATGTTTTTACCGCGGCGTTGATATTAGCTTTCTTGAGAGTCTTCCCTATGGGACACTCCACGACAGAATGAGTCTCCCAAAACACCGACCTGTCCTGCACTGGATGTTACAATTAACAACTGCCGTTGCGTACCTCGAAGAACTGGGCTACGCACACGGGGATCTCAATCCCCAGAACATTCTGCTTAACGGCGATGACGAGCTGAAATTAATCGACTTCGATCATTCGCTTAAAATCGGCGAGGATCTTGACGTAGGATACGAACCATATGTGCGGCAGTCCAGAGAACAAGTCGGCGGTTTATTTGGTGTTGCTGGGCCAAAGACCGAACAATTCGCTCTAGGATCGATATTTTGGTACATGTCCCGCGGCAAGGAGCTATATTCTGAGCTGAGAGGGTCAGATCAGGTCGGCCGCTTAATCGATGGTGAATTTCCGAATATCGACTCAACAAAGCCTATAGAGAAGGTCATCCAAAACTGTTGGCTTGGGCGATATGCTCGTATAGCTGATCTTCTAAAGGAAATCAAGGCAATGGTTGGAAACACGGCCAGGCAGGGGAAGCGGAGGATGCCAGAACATAACGATTCAGAGAGCAGACGCGTTTGTGAAATGTACTATACCAGTCTACCCATCGCAAAGGCCTTGTACGGAAGGAACAACAGAGGCCATTCGTAGTAGCCGGCACGAAGAGACTACTTATCAGCATGAGGCATTCGCAGGAAAACCTCCGTTAAAGTCCGACTTATAGGTTTCGGGCTTCAGACAATCGCACAGCGAAAGTATACTTATTTATTTGTCCTGTATTTATCTAACCGCAAGTTCTACTACTTCAATGGGAATCTCACCTCCTTTAATCGCTCATTGAATACTTGCACCCCTTGACGCCTGTGATCAACGAGACTTAGAATTACCACGCTATAAAACGAGCTTGAGACTTACTATACCACAGCAATCCATTTAACTTTCGCCCTTAACTGCCCTCGCGAGGCAGTAATCCTTATATGCCACATATTTTTAGTTAAGTCTAGGTCGCAAATCGCGGTGTAACAGGCAATTAACGTCGGGTACCCACATACGGAATCCACCTACATCTGTAATTAGTGTTGCCTATTCCGTAGTTACGGAGTAGTATGATCTATACCGAAAAGTGCCCTTGATGTTTCTTTTCGTGCTATAACGCTAATTATTATCAATTAAAGCTATTTCTAAAAGAGTTATAAAGCTGCTGCTACAGCTATTGCAGTAAAAACTAAATAGCTCCACTGAAAATAGGTGTAGAGGAACACTTCTACTTTCGGTTAGGTCCAGTGTGGTAACTATTTGGTAACTCCAGTGCGTTATTTGCGAGTCCCTCACACCCCGCTCGCCTGACTTAAAGGTAAGACGAGAAAATAACTACTAGCACAGGATATTGCAGCCGCGCACACATAGCTAGGGAGGTCAAGCCTATCTATTCTACCTCAGGCAAGCGTTATTTAGATTTCGGACAGCCGACAGAATCATTTGGTGGCAATCCGGGACATGTCAGCAAAATATCCGCGGCTGGTAAGCTTGATTCGGCATAGTTCTATTGAGAGACATAAGCGCACGCACCACCTTTGCTTTGGCTACAGTACCATCCTCTGCGATTATTTGAAAATGACGCAGATGGCGGTTCCATGCTTACGTTAGCTGCAGTTGTGGATCAGTATCCGTCCTGGACGACTACACGCAAGGGCGAAACAAGGGGATATGAATAAAGTCGCACAAAAGCACTTTTTCAGGACCGACTTGCACAAACTGTCGAGCCACTGACAATGGCCCGTTAGCCGCTCGGCGCTTAACCCCTATCATAAGATCTGATGCTTATATGACATGCAGTTTGGCGCTTATACATAACTCTAGGAGGGCTTTCTTGCTCACTTATTTTAGCCCCCGCCATTGCAAGGATCTGGCTTTTGCGGTACATACTGACTTGTAAGTAGGAAGAAATCGCTTAGTTGGAAGTTATGGAATTGTTCCTTTTGGCCACATGGTGGCAATGAAGCACAGAACTAAATTCTATGTTGACATAAATAAGCAAACCAGGATGGGTTCCATAGGGCTCTAAATTACCGCTCCGCCCGTATCAGTCCACGGTCAAGATTATTTTGACAAAGTCGCGCTAATTCTCTGCCTTTCCAACCTTAATAGACGGCAAGCGGTTGTTCCTGGCCTCCCCTCAATGCAACAACCGTAGCTTTATAACGGGGCTTAACTAGCTTTAGTGTGTTATGTCAATACTTGACTATACTTGACTACGCACCAAGAAAGTCGGGAAGACCCGTTGTCTATCTCAGTCTCACTTCATCGGCTGTAATAGTTCTTCATAGTTGGGGGCCTTTTGCCATGCGTCAGATTTAGAAACAGGCCGTAAGCCAACTCGTCTCTGAGGTGCCTCATCTGACACATCTTATAAACATTGTGGCCGTCCAAGGTTGGGCTTAAGAGTTCGAGCCACAAAGCACTGCTACCTCCATTTACAGACTATATGTTTAATTCAACACTTCTCAGGCAGCACATAGCAACACTGTAGTTCATCAAATTAACGCAGTTCCAAACGTAAGACGTTTCTGGACTAAATCAGCTTATCAAAGGCTCGGAGTTGAGTCTTACTAAAGGGTCTTGGTCGCATGCTAGTGCGAAAATTGCGATGACTTTCCTTTCGAGACATGCGGCCCTCAAATTTTACTAACATACCGCGGCAGATGACTCAAGCAGAATATATTCCCTATAATCAATTCTTGGCATAACATCATGTTTGCTCCTGCCTACGACGGTAGGCTGAGCTTTGCAATGGGGACAGCGGTAGCGACGCAACCATAAAACTGGTTGCACTATTCCAAAGATGGGAGAGGTAGAAAGAAGCTAATGAATTTAATTCCTGGGTATAAAGGTCGAATGAACTAGAAACATCAAGCATTCCGCAGAGATGTCGGTTCATGAAAACCGCGAAACAATTGCAGCAACAGGACAAACTGGTCTGAACATCCTTGTCAGTCAACATCCACAAAGAGGTTGATAAGACTTAACCGAAGCCAATGCTTCAGCACGATCTCAATTCAGAGACAAAGAGCCACTCGATTATCCTGGATTTGTGTCTCTCTTCTCGCAAGTCATGTCTTCGAAAGAGGGTGCGAGTTGGAAGGTGAGCGGCTGACTTCACCCATATGCCATCCAATATTATCATAGGCTCTGTCTATATGGACTATCAAGCAACACCTGACTGGTAAAGCATTTAGTCCCCCCAGCCGCCCACAACTCAGCGCATAGAAACCCTTATATCCCATCGCGTCAACACCATGACAGAACACGTCCGCATTGAACGCATTGCTGCCAAAATACCGTCCTCTAGAGACTCAGAAGCCTTTCAATCTTCCACGACAGCTGCTTGGATCCATTATGTTACCTCTAATCAGCTTACAACCGAGCTTCGAAACCTCACCCCCAACTACCCTTTGACGGCGGATCTCGTGCGAGAGGCATACTCACGCGTTCGCCAAGTTCCTCTCTCCAACAGAAGCTGGAATCTAGCTTGGCTGATTCTTACCAAGATGAAGGAAGATGGACTGATAACTACTTTTGTGAGTGTTGTCGCGATAAAGCCGGAGATGTGGGGTGGCAGGAAGACCAGTCCGGAAGACGTTGCGCAGTTAGCAGCATGTTTTGAGACGGAGTGGACTCCTGCAGTGGATAGAATGCTTCGGCATTGGAACAAACCGCCAACTTGGCATTGAGATATTTCAGCCAAGGAACTCCCAGGCTTAATGAGAACCTTTCGCAGGCGCAGGGACGCAAGTAATAGCCAGCACGAGGGTTGTGAGCAGTATTCTATTCAAAGTATGAAGGCATAGCGCGATGAGAGACTATGTCCTTCTCGGCAGATAAAGGGTCTTGACCTCTGTATCGTTGGCGTACAATTGTGGCATAGCGCATTGGGATCGTTCGCTTTAAAGGTGTAATGATCATTTATACTACAATCATTACTTCATATACTAGGCTCAAGCATAATGCATGTGTACGATTGAGCATTGCAAGACCGACGCTAGACGTGTTAATGAACAAATATACGAAATGATAAATCGATTGAAGATTAGAGACCACATTATCATTCCGCCTTAATATTCATACGAGAAGTAGTCGCCTAGATAAGAAAATCTAACCCTCCTCGTCATCACCACGTTCTTCCAAATCCTCGCTCTCCAGGCCAGCGCCCCGTATAAATAGCGACAAGCACCATCCTAGCAGCGTAAGACCGCCGAATAAACTCCATGATAGAGCTTCCCCTTTGGGTCGAATATTCGCAAACAGGGTGAAAAGGCCGCCGGAGACAAAAGGACCTATACTTCGTCCCAAAGCGGATAGGGTCTGTGCGACCCCATTAAGGGTGCCGAGACTAGCGTGAGATGGCGCAGAATTCGTTATCTTTATTCAATAGGTCAATCATCATGTGAAACGAACAAGCTGACCTGACGTGGAATATTACGAAGACTCACGAGTAACATAACGCTGGATAGCCCCCCAACAGCGCAGATATTCTTTAGTATTAACACCATGGCCAACTCGGCGTACAGCCAAAACCTAGCTGTTCCGATATCGAAGGGTGGTTTATCGTCAAGATAACCCACCCACGGCATCAAGAAAAGACTTATGCTGAGACCTAGAAGCGCGAACCTGTACGAGCCCAGATTTCCAACCTTGGTCTTGATGGGCTGGAACAAAAAAGCTTGGAATATAATGGTTGCGAGACCGGCGGTGCTGAGGCTGAAGCCGATCTTTGATGGGCCGAGATCCCGACCTGCTGGGGCGGGTGTTGATGCAAATATGGGATACAGGCTGTTGAAGCTGATGTTTGAGAGCTGAAAGACCAGATATGTAGACAGGAGAATCAGTGTTGTCTGATTGAGGAGGTCCTTCCAGACGGGTCGTCGGCTATCAGTGCCATCGTGAGACTTCGTGGTTTCGTTATTTGAAGAGGACGTTGTCGAAGATGAGGAAGAAGACAGAAGAGGCTGTTGGGCAGATGCCTTGGCGAGACGGGAACTCCAGGATGCCCGGCGATCGTCAGAGCCGCCTTCCATGCAATTCATGAGCTTTGTGATCCACGCAGGCCGCCACGGACTGGCACCGCTTTCATCCAGTGTCTCCTCAAACCAGATTCCTACAACTATAACACTTAAGCCCAGCATTGTAGCACCAAGAACATTTGGTCCCAAGTAAGGGTACTCTTTGCCCATTTTGTTAACCAGAACGCCACCCAACGCAGGACCAGAAATACTCCCCAGGGAATAAATCACCGGCAGGTATGTAAACGCTCGACTCTGGTTCGATCTATCCGTCACTTCTCCCACCACTGTAGGCACACAAGCTGCATTCCCGTTGAGTAGCCCCATAAGCGCATGCACAAGTACCATCTGCCAATACTGCTTGCAAAAGCCAAAGACGCAGAAGCAGCACATAAGGGAGAAGGTCCCCGCCAGGAGAATTGGTTTCCGTCCGACGATGTCGCTAGCGTAGCCCCAAAGAAAATTGGTAGATAATTGTGCGAGGGCAAATGCGCTGGCTAGTATACCGACATATAGCCCGCCTCTCTGAGCAGGCATACCTGGCATGGAGGCCACCATCTCAGGAAGATAAGGTCCTATAGAATTTAGTGCCGTTTGTTCAGAAAGAGATAGAAAGGCTAGCAGCAAGAGCTGCTGTATGGGAAGGGGTGTCTCGTCATCATCGTGATCGGGTTCATGTTCGTCTGATGAGGATCGTGAGGAGGTCGAACTCGCGTCGGGCACGGGTGCTTTGAGAGGCGCCTTGGGCGGCTGCGTGGGAAACGTTTGGTATCGATGTGTGGAAGTTTGGCGGCGAAAGGAGCCGATTGATGGGATGGGAGCGCCTGCGTGGAATGACCCCGTTGATGCTTGCCGTGTGGAGGCAAATAATTTGGGTCGGCTGGGATGTTTTGTCATGATGGAGCAGAGAGCGCAAAGTGCAGTCGGTTTCTGTCTCCTGACTCTGTCTCCTGACCCTGTCTCCTGACTCTCGTTATCGTCCACTGACGTGGTATTCAATGATGGAAGTCCTTGTACATCGAGCACCATTCAAGGAAAAGCACCAGGGTTTTGGTCGTCGCGCCACAGAGCACTGAACAGATTACGCAGGGAATTGCATTTTTTCGATGAGGATGCAAGTGAGGATGTGACAGAATGTACGGAATCAGCGTAATTTGGAGCAGGAAGAAGCCATCTATTTCTCATCGCGATGATAGGGGTTGAGTCGCGGCTGGTTGATTCATCGGCACCATTGATTGGACTACGTCACTGACTTGGTGCGAGTCCAGGGTAAAGGGGCGGGCTGAGCTGACGCCCCTGTTGAAGTTCCACGGGGCTGGTTGGTCTATGCCGCTCAGCCCTGGTGCCACGCCACGCAGTGATGGGGAAGGAATACTTTTTGGTACGTCTGCCGGGTAACTACAACGAGGCATCAATTGATGTTACGATGGGATGCATGGACACCTCGTCCGTAACTAATAGAAATGAAATCATATTAATGCACATACAAAGTTGACTCGGGCGTTTTCTCATCTCGGGTGGGATGCAGATGGATGTAGATAGATACATCAGACTGTTAAATTGGATTGAAAGGGTAACGCTAAGAAGAAAAGGGTATTACTAGTGTCATCTCAATCTTGCCATTCTTGAATGCCGGAATGTGCATCGCTGACAAATTGTCACCAAGCGCCAAAATGCTCACCTCCCCTCGCAAGCTCGCAGGCTCGCACGCTACACATCTCCAGTCCTGAAGAGTTCGAGATGGATGCGCTTCAAAGGCACTCTTTTGGCCACCAGCTGCTGCCTCATCTGGACCATCCACTCTTCTGGCCCGCAAAGGTAGTACTCGGTGGTTTGGTTCGCCAAGTGCAATGCGCCTTCATCGGCGAGCTTGTCTAGACTCAACGGGCCTTCATGATCGTAGTCTGTGCCCCTTTTGTCGCTCTCGGCGACATGTTTCACAAACACTGCGCGCTTGATATTGCTGTGGTCATTGGCCTTGTCAGTGAGTTCACTGATGAGTCTGCGGAAGCACAACTCATGTGATTGACGAGCAGCCTGGGCCCAGGTGACGGGTCGCCCTGGGTTGGACGATTTGAGGATAGAGTCGAGAATTGACACCAACGGAGTGGCTCCCACACCAACCGACAAAAGAACCACTGGCGTATCGGGAGCGGTAGTAAAGGGGTCGAAGAAGAATTCGCCCCTCGGAGGACTGACTTGGACCTCATCGCCTACATTGTATCGATACAGCCTGTTGGAAATGATACCGGCAACCCTTCCAACGGCAAGATCCTGCGTAGTGTTGTGGGCTTCGTCAATCTCTTCCTTCTTGACGGATATGCGATACTGCTTCATATTGCTCTCGGGGGCAATGCTGAGACTGTACTGTCTGCTCTGTAGCAGTCCGTCAAGTTCTGGGATGGGGAGTTGAACCGAAACATACTGTCCGGGCTTGAAGACGGGTAGCAAGTTACCATCGACGGGTTCCAGGTACAAGCTAACAATTTTATCAGTCTCCGTTTCCTTCTTGACGATTATGAAATTGCGCCATTTCTGCCAGTCTCCAGCTTCCTCGTACAGCTGCTGCTCTCTCTTGATGAAAATGTCAGCAAGCTCGCCGTAGGCAGCGATCCAGGCATCGGCGATTTCTGGAGTTAGGGCATCTCCCAGGACTTCAGCAAATGCGCCGACCAGATATTTGCCAACGATGGGGTATTGGTCTGCCTTGATGAAGAGCGACGCGTGCTTGTGTGCAATACGCTCCACGGCGTGACTCAGTTTGGGCAGATCATCGATGTAAGCAGCATAGGCGACAACGGCGTTGGCGAGAGCGGCTTGTTGCGCACCGCTTTGCTGGTTTCGAAGAGAGAAGTAATTTTTCAATTCGGGATGGGCAGTAAGCATGTTTCGGTAAAACGTAGACGTGATGGTGTCGCCATGCTGTTTCACGATTGGGGCCGTTGACTTGACCGTGGCTATTTGCTGGGCTGTGAGGGCCATTCTCACTAAAGCGGGGCACAAAAAAATGTAGCCGATTTGTTTCGTACAAGGTTAGATGTGAATGGAGGCTCAGAGGTAACTGATGCCCGAGTATTGTTACTCTTTATTCTCATACAGGAACACAATATCGTATGGGAAGTTTGCAGGCCAAGAAGTTTCTGAATGGGCTCTTCATATATATTTATATATTTACCGTTGGCCGTGGTTCACGACGTCGGGACAGGGGCTTTTCTCCAAATCTCTATTCATAGTGTGCTTCTGCGGAGTACATAACATGATTTTGCGCAACGGAGAACCGGAGATGCTCGATTCAGGAAGCTAATCATTAGTCACGGAGTAAAGAACCCCGTTCTGTGCAACGTCAACAAGCGGGACAACAGTAGCGGCATAATGCGGGTTTACCAACAGGGTCAATCGGGGTGCAGTCGCAGTGTAAAGGAAAGACAGTCTGGGTATAAGTGGGCTGATGTGAGCTCGGCAAACAGGGAAGAACCGGGATCGGGATTAGTAAATACTGGATAGATAGGTGACCAGTCAAATTGAGGGTGTACAGTAAATCTCAGGTCCAGCGTATGTGTAGATTGGTCCAGAGTGGAGCCAGAGCGGGTGTAGATTTAGGCAGAATGGCATATGCCCAGCATATGCTTAGTATATGCTGAGTATACAGTATTAATTTCTAAGCAAGAGATCTAGAGTACATTTCTATAGCACTATACTACTAGGTATTAGTGCACTATACCACTAGATATTAGTGCACTATACCACTAGATATATATTAGTGCACTATACCACTAGATATTAGTGCTACTATATA